>CATIWJ010470043.1:0-13835 GCA_949640765.1 Croton laevigatus | reverse complement strand
ACTATCAAAAAAAGGAATGTGGATATAACTTGTTTGCAAGAAACTAACTGGAAGGGTAATAAAGTTAAAGAAATTGGTAATTCAAGGTATAAGTTATGATATTATGGTTTGGAAATGATGCGGAGATGGAGGCGGAAATGGACTTCTTAGAAAAGTTGGACCGTAAGGCGGCGTAGTTGCGGCCGAAGTTGGAGGTGTGCGATGTTGGAGATTTTTTGGCCTAATTTCATTGGAAACAAGCCAACGATCAAAACTCATCAACTTTGCTCATGACGTCCGTCACTTTTGGGCCAAATTCTATCGTTTGGGCCTCCAAATTGGCGATTTTTGGTTTTCTCCTATAATTATTATTCCGGTTTTCAGCTTTCCTTTTTAAATTTGGATTAGGGTTTCTTACTGTTTGCTATTTATATGTAAGTTTAAGACATTGGAGACAATTTTTTATGTTTTCTAACAATAATTCTATGTTCCCAAAATTTCATGTTTTGGATGACTAATCTCCAGTATTCTTTCGAATCAATAGATTTTAGAAGCTATTTGCTGGAATTAATTAACAGTTTATAGATTTATCTTGTTTTTAACACTTCCGCTATGCCAGGAGACCAACAAGATCAGAGTGGGCATTATTGTTGAGCCTAAACTTAAAGACAAGGCAGTGTAAGTAAAGAGATTGGGGGGACAGAATTATCTCTATTAGACTTATGTTGGGAGATGATACTATGAATGACATAAGTGCATATGCCCCTCAAGTAGGTCTAAATGGAGATACCAATGATAAGTTTTAGGAGGAGATGGATGAGCAAATGCAAGGAATCCCTGATGATTAACAAATTTTCATTGGAGAAGACTTAAACGGGCATGTTGGTAAAGATAGTAATGACTATGACAGTGTTTATAATTAGCATTTACATTTAAACTAAATAAACTTGGACTATGGATGATAATTAATTAGTTTCAGAAGAATTAAGATAATACTTTAGTAAAAATATTTTGTTTTACTATTATTTATCTCCTTTTCTTTTCAGTAATGTGCCTCACTTTGCTAAAGTGCACACCTTCGCCTTGTGGCTAGGCTCCGCGGCCCTTTGCACTTCAGTGCACCTAAGTGCGCCTTTCAGTTGTCTTGACTCAAAACACACTGAGGCGCAAAGGGATCTTGGAGCCTAAGCATAAGGGCAAAGGCGTGCAACTTAGCAAAGTGAGGCGCAAGATTGAGAAAAATAAACATAAATAATAGTAAAAATAAATATTAGTTCTAAAATATTAACTTAATTATTCTAAAACTAAATAATAGCCCTCCACACTACAAGTTCAATTAGTGTAAATGTAAATACTAAATATAAAATGCACTTAACTAGTCTAAATCCAAAAACTAATAAGACAAGCTAAGTGTTGTTTTCCTCTATATATATCTACAATGATTATTTTCTTTAAGATATGACTTCTTCGAATGCCAGGTCAAACGTGAATAGTAGTGAGAAATCAAAGATCCTGTACGGAAATATGTTTATGGCTAAGCCACAGGGCACAATGACTGCATATTTATGTTGTGGGAGGAAAGAAACAAATGAGGTATATATGGAGCAAAGCAACACTATTTGGATTTGGACTAATCAAGTGCAGTTTGTGATTAGCATTTACATTTAGACTAATTAAACTTAGACTATGGATGATCATTAATTAGTTTTAAAACAATTAAGATAATACTTTAGTAATAATATTTTGTTTTACAATTATTTATCTCCTTTTCTTTTCAGTAATGCGCGTCACTTTGCTATAGTGCACTCCTTCGCCTTGCGGCTAGGCTCCGCAGCCCTTTGCACTTTAGTGCGTCTAAGTGCACCTTTCAGTTGTCTTGACTCAAAACACACTAAGGCACACAAAGGGATCCTGGAACCTAAGCACAAGGGCGAAGGCGTGCGGCTTAGCAAAGTGAGGATCAAGATTGAAAAAAATAAATATAAATAATAGTAAGTGTTATTTTCCTCTATATATACCTACAATGATTATTTTCTTTAAGATACGATTTCTTCGACTGTCGGATCAAACGCAAATAGTAGTGAGAAATCAAAGGTTGACGGAAATATGTTTATGGCTAAGCCACTAGGCACAGTGACCGCATATTTATGTTGTGGGAGAAAAGAAATAAATGAGAAATATATGAAGCAAAGCAACGCTAAGTTTAGCTGATTGGTATTTGGATTTGGAATAATCAAGTACAGTTTATGATTAGCATTTACATTTCGACTAATTAAACTTGGACTATGGATGGTCATTAATTAGTTATAGAATAATTAAGATAATACTTTAGTAATAATATTTTGTTTTACTATTATTTATCTCCGTTTCTTTTCAGTAATGAGCCTCGCTTTGCTAAAGTGCACGCCTTCGCTTTGCGGCTAGGCTCCGCGGCCCTTTGCACTTCAATGCGCCTAAGTACACCTTTCAGTTGTCTTGACTCAAAACACACTGAGGTGCAAAGGGATCTTGAAGCCTAAGCGCAAGGGCGAAGGCATACGGATAAGCAAAGTGAGGCGCAAGATTGAAAAAAGTAAAAATAAATATTAGTTCTAAAATATTAACTTAATTATTCTAAAACTAAATAATGACCCCATCCTCCACACTACAAGTTCAATTAGTATAAATGTAAATACTAAATATAAAATGCACTTAATTAGTCTAAATCCAAATACTAATTAGACAAGCTAAGTGTTGTTTTCCTATATGTATATATATACCTACAACGATTATTTTCTTTAAGATATGACTTTCTTGAGTGCTGAATCAAATACGAATAGTAGTGGGAATCAAAGATCCGAGACGGAAATATGTTTATGGCTAAGCCACTGGGCACAATAACCGCATATTTATGTTGTGGGAGAAAAGAAACAAATGAGGTATATATGGATCAAAGCAAAAGTTTGGCTTGTTAGTATTTGGATTTGGACTAATCAAGTGTAGATTATAATTAGCATTTACATTTAGACTAATTAAACTTGGACTATGGATGATCATTAATTAGTTTTAGAACAATTAATCAAGTGCACCTTTCAGTTATCTTGACTCAAAACACACTGAGGCGAAAAGGGATTCCGGAGCCTAAGCGCAAGGGCGAAGGCGTGCGGCTTAGCAAAGTGAGACGCAAGATTGAAAAAAATAAACATAAATAACAGTAAAAGTAAATATTAGTTGTAAAATATTAACTTAATTATTCTAAAACTAAATAATGACCCTCCATACTACAATTAGTATAAATGTAAATACTAAATATAAAATGCACTTAAGTTCAAGAGGAGGATGCAAACAAGATTTTAAGCCTTCCTATTCCTTTTCACTCTGGCGGCGATGTGCTAATCCTGCATTATTCCACAAATGGCGTATATAGTGTCAAAGCTAGATATCATTTAGCTTTCAAGCAGAAATTCAAAAGGTTGTTGTTAGAAGCACGATTCCGAAATCATAACATTGATTCAAAGATTTGGAAGGAATTTCGGAAGATGTTCGCTCCTGCAAAGATTAAAATCTTCCTCTCTAAGGCTTTTCAAGATGGAATCCCAGTGGCAGCGACGGCAAGAATTGCTAGAAGAATACAGCAAGTACCCGCAGAATGTAAGATGTGTGGAGCGATAGGAAACAGTCGCTCACCTTCTTTTTCATTGCCCAAGAGCAGTGGAAACATGGATAAACTTACCTTTCAAATGGGTGAATCTTTATTAGACAATTCCTTATCGATAATAACATAAAGGATTTATTAACTAGGGTTTTACATCTCTGCTAGCAAATTTGGAAGAGAAGGAATGCATTTGTGTTTTAAAATGAGTCCTGGTCTTTGCAAGATAATATCACTAAAGTTGTTCAAGGGGATTTAGAGTTTAAGGAGGCAAATGAACAGCAAATGGAGCAAGAACCTAGTTAACACAATTTCAGAGGTACACGGAATGGCAGCCTCCAGTGAGTGGAATGTCACAATTCACTCCGAGGTAACATAATTGCACGAAAATGTGCCTTTGCTTTTATTTTAAATGCTCTAATTGGCCTTCATTTACAATCTACATACTAGCTAATTTTGATATTTACTCTATTTTATTAAACTTATACATATAGTATAAAAATAGAACACTATATGCATTATTTTTCTTTAATCCCTTATTCTGATTGGGTGAAAAAGGGGAAGCACGATAGTTCAAACTCAAAACTAAACACGTGTACTTAAGTGCCAACTCTATCTAATAAGCAATAAACACAATATACTAAAATGATGACGAAACTGGACCACCTAAAATTAATAACAAATGCAATTATTATGAGTTTCTTCAAATTTTGCACCACTGCGGTGGGAGTAAAATAATATGATATTTTTTCTATTAGTTGTTTTAGCGAAGGTTGGGTAGAAGAGATTCAAGAGGATGACAGTGAGAAACTCAAAAGAAGTGTAGGAATTGGGATTAAAAGTAATAGTTCTTCCTTTTGGGTCCGTATAATTTAGTGCTTTATTTTAATCAAATCAACAGAAAATGTAAAATCTTTTTATGCTTTGCAAGCTTCAAATGGTCATTGTGAATAAAAGAAAAATTATTCTTCAGTAGAAACAGAAATACCTTAGTCAATTATGAATAAAATGCAATTTCAACCTGTATGCAACTTTAATATGTAAATGGCCCCTAAATTGGATACTAGTTAAGCTTATTTAAATCAAAAGTTCCAAGGATAAGTTTTGAAACCTGATTCCATTCTCCTTATGTTAAAACTGAAAAAAGTATACTTCAATTGAAATTTATGATTCAATAGTTGAAAATATCATCATTCCATTAAAATGTTTTTAAATCTTTGACTTGAATTTGAAAAATGAGTAAAGTTGACGGCAACACAGACTTATTATCTTAATGAACAAATCGAACAAGGTAAACTTTAAAAAGCGGAAATAAAAACCAGAATCCCAGACTACAGTTGAGCATATTGAATTTAGCATTTCGAAAACAACATTTTAATGGAATCAAGACTGATGAGCATCAATATCATGTATTGAACTTAAAGCCATGGAATTGAGATTTTCGAATCTCAAACACAAGAACTTAAACTTCTTGACTTAGACGTTAGATTCCCAAAAAGAAAGCGACCTTCTAAAATGATGTCAAACAAAGCACGGCAAGGATTTTAGAACTGAAATCGGATAATGAACGAAAAAAGAAAAAATGCATAGCGATTGCAAAACCCCTAACTAAAAACACAAACTGTCAAAACCCATCAACAATTTAAAACAAAACGCGAATATAAAAGAGATATGAGTTCGAATATTACCTCAGCTTCGTTGAATTCAAGACGTAATCTGCTTTCAAGAGATTTCACCGACTTCTTCGCAAAGAACTGCCCATTGCCGAATGGGAATGACTGCTGAACTTCTAATAGATTCATCCATTCCCTTTTTGAAATCGTTCTAAACTAAACTCTGTTTTTTGAAATTAGGAGAGCAAAATACGCATCGCTTGAATTTCTCTTCTTTCCCATGCCTTTGATAGTGGCGATCTTGCATCATTTTTTCCCGTTTTGCATTGAAAAGCTAACATAGATCGAAGCTGGGTTTTGGGTGGAGTTAATCGATAGATTCTGATTTGATTAAGGGTTTGAAATGGAAAGGGGATGAAAGTGATAAAGGAGGTGAAAGTATTCTGATAAAATTTCGTTAACTTATGCGCAACATCTGGGGTAAGGGACAATTTTTGTGGTTAAAATCAGAAAAATCTTGGACAGGCGGCGTTGGGTGGTGTTCATTGCCGTTTCGCGATGGGAACACGAAGCGGTATGAGAAAATATGTCGATTTTTTTAGGGTTAGGATATAATTTTAATTGCTGATTTTCCAACGGCTATATTTTTTTTTTTTTGCTGACTTACCTTAGGGGAAAATAAATATTAAATTATTATGTCTAAAATAAATAACACTAATAGTATAATAATAAATACTAAACACAAATTTTTTTTTAATTAATTAATTGATAATGCGTAACCAAAGTATGAGAAGCTGCTTCTCATACATAATGAAGCAAAAAAAAAAAAATCTTGAGAGAAAATTGTGGATCAGTAAAGAAAATAAATTACTGAGGCAAATGAGGAGAATCTAAGAATTTGAAGAGGGGAAAAAAAATAACAGAATCAAAATGTAAATGAACCATCTTCTGAATTTTAATTATGTTCACAAAATTGCCAAAATTATAATAAATATTCAATTATTCATATATAAGCCCACATTGATGGACCAATTTTCTTATTAAACCCTAACGTGATTAACAAAATAACGAAAATCATATCACTGACTTCCAATTCACAACCAATCCACTTTATAAATCTATTATATATATTGTATGCAAATCTTGTTGTTTAGTAACTAAGTACCAAGAATTATTGTATATATGAAAATTATATGGATCTATTTAGTAAAAAAGTATGATATTTCTAATTTGTATTATTTTTATTTTAATTTATATTTTTTTCATACTTTTAAAAAGAAGTATGCTACTATTTAATACATCGTTTACTACATGAATTAAGTTAAGTATAAAAAAATTTGTTAAAGGGATTAAAAAAAAATTAAATACACTATTTAAGTTAATAAAAAAGAATAAAACAATTTACATTTGATTTATAAAAACATATATAATTTGAATTCCAAAATCGAAAGAGAATAGAAGACCCAACAAAATCAATAAAATAACTAACAAATTTCTAAAATAAAAATGAATGTGCAAATAAATAATTTTATTTTGATAAATTTTATTTTAGAAAAATCTAAAAATTTAATTATACTCATATAATTAATAATATTTTTAAAATTTTTTTACTAATAGTACTCAGACAATAATTTGTTATTTTTGTAACACCCCAACTCACCTTACGAATAAGACAAACAGGAGTGTCACAGGACAGCTATGCATATATAAAAGTTCGTCAACATCACTTAGTAATCACACACTAATTATACAGGCTATTAAAAATTCTACAGTTTTCAAACTTAATACATTATATTTTACATAACTACAAGTACTAGTGCAGGAATACAAACTATTTTACATAAACAACTTTCTACAGTAAGCAAAACCTAGGTCCAAACATGATATCTTCAAGGAACTGCTCTGGTAACTGCTGTTCAAGCGCATCGTCTATTTGCGGACCTGCGAGTTACAGAAATAACTCGCTGAGCATCACTGTGCCCAGTGGATACATAATATATATATATCACTTTTGCTTTAAAACCAATTTATAAATTCATTTCAATTAATAACATAGTAATTTGGGTAGCATTTAACTAAACTCATAGTAACACAGAATTCATTCCAGAATCAATAGTTTTATTTACTCCACTGGTTTTAATGGATTCCAAGGATAAGACTAGAGGCTAATCATAGTGGCCGTATATCCTGTATACGCCTTTATTTTATTTTACGGGTCATAACCCATAGTTATGCCCGTCTATTCTCACTGCAATTTGATTTCACATTCATAAAGTCATCTGTACAGGAATTTGCCTATATGTCGACATATTCTCACCACTAGGTTCCATACCAGATAGAGTTTGAAATTTATTTAGTTTGTCATGTTCATCTCAAACATATTTGTAGAATTCTTATTTTATATCAGAGTCAACATTTTCTATAAGCTGTGCCGGCGGCACTGCATTCGCAGCCCCCGCCTCAACACATAAAAATCCATCAAACAATTTATATGACTCGAACACACATTCGAGTAACCCAAGAAATAATCATTCAAAATATTGAAATTATAATATACTTAAAATAAATAGTGCAAATTAAATTTCAGTTCAAATACTAATATAGTATCGAACCTGTTATTGTGTCCGCAATAATCATACGCGTAGTTTCTGCTTAATTCCTTTGTTCGTTAGTCGTTGCGGATCC
The DNA here is from genome assembly GCA_949640765.1 of Croton laevigatus. Taxonomy (NCBI): domain Eukaryota; kingdom Viridiplantae; phylum Streptophyta; class Magnoliopsida; order Malpighiales; family Euphorbiaceae; genus Croton; species Croton laevigatus. The sequence continues at coordinate 5,927 of CATIWJ010470043.1, read as the reverse complement.
TAAAAATAATATTCGGATATTTAATAAATTTAATAATTAAGTATTTAAGCCCTATAAATAATGTTTATATATTTTTAATATTTTCTATTGTTTAAATTGGGATCCTAAGCTATTTAAAATTGAATAAATAAATTTATTTTCTAATATTTATATTCTGTTGGGCCTAATAATAATAAATAAATAAGTTTTGGGGCTAAATTAAAGTTTCTAGGACCTAATTGCAAGTCTACAACAAGTTTAGGGGTTTTACAGCAAAACACGGAGGGACCAAGTCGCAATTTTCCAAATTTTCCGGATTAATATGCAAATCTGGGCCTAAATGCGTAGCCAAATGGACTTCAGGGGCTGAAATGTAATTTCTGGGCTCACCTGAAGACGCGCCTGAAGCCCAGGGACCAGACGGAAACTTCGCCCCAAAACGCGGTCGTTTTGCCTTAAACGCGCGCCTCCCTTGCGTTTTGAACCTTCTTCTTCCTTTCCTCTGTTTCTTTCTTTCCGTTGCAGGTTAGTGGGCTTTCCGGCCCGATGCGGTTTTCGGCGTCAGCTGGCGGCGAGACCGGCACCCACCGGCTCCTCTCAACTTCCCCAACCTATTGAGGGTCTTAGCTCGGGTGACCAACCACCGTAGTCGGCGTTTTTCCGGTTAGAAGTTCCTGTTGACCAACCTCGTTCTTAGTTTTGACTACGTCGTTCGTCGCCGTCCGGCGTCGGTCGACGGTGTTCTTTGCATGTATGAACTCCTCTCAGTCTGCCCCACAATCCTGTAAGCTCGAAATTTTGATTAAATAGACGAATTGGAATCCAAGTTTTTGAATTTCCTTACCCTTTTTCGGCTCCTCTGTTTTTCCTTCTTTTTCCCGAATTTCTTTCTTTTTTTTTTTTTTGCTTTTGCTAATTGTTTTGTCCGATTTGTGATTGTAAATCACAAATTCTACCTTCATTTAATACTTGCTTTTCTACACAAATCTTATCTTAATTTTTATTATTATTTTATTAATTATTATTATTATTTATTATTTTTTTAATTCCAATTTAATTGTTATATTATATGTGTATATACATTAATTAATTTTTTTTAGTAATAATTTTTTTTTGTTTAAGTTATAATTACCATTATTTACATTTATATAAAATTATTATTATTCTTATTATCGAAAATATTATCGACAACTAATTCGAATCACACCGCTAAACCCAAGTTTCCGAACTTATAAGTTCTCGAGTATTACAATTTTTACATAAATTTTATTACTTTCAGTATATAATTAATCAAATTAACTCCAACATAATTAACAATAAAAATATAAAACGAGTTAACGTGTGCAACACACAAAAATAAAAACTAGTTATCAATAAAATCATATTCTTTTTAACAATTGTACTTTCTGTTATCGACATTTTTTTAACTACTCTTTTCTAAATCATATTTTTTGTCGTTTTTAATAAGTGTAACCTTTTTATTCAAAAAAGTAATTAATCTTAATTTTAAATTATGGTAAATTATGAAAAAAATTTATTTTTGAAAAGATATTTTCTCTATCCAATATTTTAAAAGTTATTCATTAAAATTTTAAACTTCAATTTATGTCAGTACAATATATTAAACTCTAATTTGCTAAAAAATATAAATTTTAAACTCTAATTCCCAAAAAAAAAAAATGTAAATGCTACTTATATTACATAATATGGGCTAAACTGTAAATGCGGTAGAAGTTTTGCAGCAAATTGTAAATTGCCTCAAAATTTAGGTGTAAATGAACATTCTTCCATCATCATAAAACAACGACGATGCAACTTACTAAAGGCGGCTAATCGGACCTATAAATTCCGACTAAAATCAAAAACTCAACGTTCGAATCAATTACTCACCAAAGAAAATGGAAGGAGATGATGCAGAGATTTACGACGGCGTAAGAGCTCAGTTCCCTCTTACCTTCGGCAAGCAATCAAAATCTCAAAGTTTGAGCAAATCCACAACTCCACTCGCCGGACCACCGTCGATCCTAAGGCAACTTCTTCTTCTTCTTCTACTGCTGCTGATAAATCCGGCAATGATTTCCCTTCTCTTTCCTCCTCCTCCAAAGCCTGGGTTAACTCCCTCCGCACTTCCAATAAGAAGACAAACCCTAAACCAGCTAGTGGACCATCTCGCCCACCGCCTGATGATCGTGAAGGCGATGTCGTTATTGGACCTCCTCGTCCCCCGCCTGGTTTGGCTGACGACACCGATGGTGTGGTTTTGGTTGGGCCACCTCGTCCACCACCGGTGGATGACGCCGACGATGATGGTGTGATGATTGGACCGCCGCGTCCACCAGCGGTTGATGACGACGATGTGATGATTGGACCGCCGCGTCTGCCAGCAGTTCATGATTCAGATTCGGAGGAGGTTGAGGTTGAGGAAGAGGAGAATCGGTATCAAATTCCTATGAGTAATGAAATTGTGCTGAAGGTTCATTCTAAGGTATTCTTACCGCTATATGGCATTGCCAATAATTATTAATGATATTTGTAATTTGCTGCTTTATGCTGCATAGAAAAATTGTTTTTATCACTTTCTATAGATTTTGGCTATCATATTCATTACCAAAGTGATTCTGTTTATGATGATTTTCAGGTAGTCTCAGCTCTAGCAGTTGGTCACACTGGGTCTAGAGTCCTTTCAGGCAGTAATGACTATACAGCACGCATGTATGATTTTTAAGGGATGAATTCAAAGCTGCAATCGTTTAGGGAGCTTGAACCATTTGAAGGGCATCAAGTTCGCAAAACTGCAGATCGGTTTCTGTGTGTGACTGGTTCTGCTCAAGCTAAGGTGCCTTCTGCATTAGTTAATACTTAATATGCTTGAGGAAAAAGCTTGATACTTTTCCTTTTTTCACTTAGATGCATGATCTTGAAAAAACTTATTGATATTAGGACCGAAATACTGCCTTTGCAAGTGTTCTTTTCTTTTGCTTCTCCATCTAAAACTCCTGTAACCTTGAGTTTGTTTCCTATCAACAGGAGATCTAAATTTTCTGCTGGCCCATTCAAATGAATTGGCTTACGAGGCGAAATTATTAGGACAGTGGAGAGCCCAATGCAAAAGCTTCAAGCTTTAAACACCATCTTGAATGACAGAAAAACTGATACTGATAAACAGCAGTTAACTGTCTATGTTGGAGGATCAGTTGGCGACCTGCTCTGCCTGCTTAAAGCAGATATAGGTATTGTGATTGGTTCGAGCCCAAGCCTAAGGAGACTGGGAGATCATTTTGGCATTTCTTTCGTTGCATTATTCTCTGGTATGGTGAAGAAGCAGAAGGAATTTGACGAAGGCTCGCCTAACTGGATTCATTCACCAGGCACTCTGTATACAGTATCTAGTTGGGCTGAAATACATGCATGCATTCTGGGATAATAATTTTATGATCTGTTTTTGAATAATAGGTAAATATATGCATATGAACTAAAGCAATTGCATATAAATAGAATACAGAGTTAAACAGTGGCTGACTTTTTTACTATAAGGCGACAGGCTAAGCCCTTATTCTTTTTCACCTTCAGGGATTGCCATAAAAAATATGAAGGTATACTGTAATTAGCATCTTAAGAGTCAGATTACATACAGGAAACCCTCTCTTTCCTCCTCCATTGTTGTTCTGCAATTTTTTTTTTTTTTTTTTGAAGCTGCTGTTTGTTTGCCTCTGAACATAAGTTGTTCAGGCATGAACAGGAAGGAAAGAGAAAGAGGTGGATTAATCATAAGTTATTGTCTGTAATTGTATAGTTTGGTCTGTTGTCTGTTTTATGTATTTGATTCTTTTTGTTGGATTTTGTTGGTTCAATGTTTTATTAATACCATCAATGGCTTCTCTTGCTTGTTTGTAACACAATTGTTATTACCATATTTTCAAGTTTATTGCATTTGAATAATCCCAACTCTCCACTGTCAATTGTCTTCTTGGTTTCTTTAAAATTCTGAAACGAACCAAATTTTCCAAATAAACAAAAATGGTGTCCATCTTTAAATTTTACAACAATTCATTGACTTGAAAAAAAAAAATTAAAACTTTACCTTTCTATGAAATAATTGACAAATCTGCAGTATGTTGATTTCCCACTCTAATTCTTCTTCTTCCTCTAACCTGAATCCATCTTCCTCGTAGTCCAAACAACTGATTCTCCTCCTCGTCCTCTGAACGGCTAATTTTCCATTTCTTCCTCTCTTTCTGAGCAGCTGATTCCTAACTCTGCATCATCTTCCTCTCCTTCTGACTTTGAGTACTGCTACTTCACCAACGTCTTCATACTTTCAGAAATGTCTTTAGATTCTTTAAAATTATGATAAGAACCCAAACTTTTTAAAGGTTTATTGCTTTGCATTAATTCTTGCATTTCTTTCTCAAGTACAATGCGTACACCACATTTTTTATTCCATGAAAATCTTTGATTATGCTATCGGAGAATGTTATCTTCACCTTTTTCAGACATTCATAAGGATCTGTTTTTGTGATTGGCAACAAAGAAGAAGACAACAAGATGGACTAATGCAGAAAATATACGAACATGACGTTTTCTGCATGTGCTCCAAACCTTTGTTTTTACAACTATAAGCTTTAAATTGACATTCAAGAAGAGGAAACGCTACATCTCTAGAAATCAGAAAACAAACAACAAAACCTGCAATATTCTTCCACTTCTGACATGGAGATAGGCAGATTTTCAGTGGACTCTCTAAGCTCTGATAGGTAAACCATTCAGGAATTTCTCTACTAGGTAACTGCATGAAGAATTCAGGATCCTTATCCATGAGAACGCCTTTCTGCATCAAATTCATTATCTATAAAAATGTGCTAATCGTTCAAATACAATAATTTATTAAAGAAAAGAATGATTTAACAAATTTACCTTATGAGAAATCTTTTCATACTAATTCTTGCTTATGCAAATTTCTTTTATCCAAAGCAGCTGGCGGTGCTTTAGAAAAGAAAGCAAGTAACTTTTCAGCCATGTGAATGCCACACTGATATTCCCTTGGTGATCATTTAATAAATTGATGCAATTTGAGAAATCTAAGTGAAAATTCTTCACATTGTGTCTATCATTTAGATTTGGGAGGTTTTTCAAAATAGAGCACCCATCCATGTACAGGCCTACAATATTTGATGGAAGATCTGGCAATAATTGAAGCCCCTTGCAGTTAGATAGTTTAAGATGATTAAGGTTGTAAAGATGACTAATGCTTGAAGGTAAGCTTGCGAAATTGTTTCTGCTCAGATCGAGACATTCCAACCTGGGGAAGCCACTAAGAGCATTAGGAATTGGTCTTTTAGAAAGGTTCTCACTTATATTTAGCTCTTTCAGAAGGGTAAAGCTGAAAAAGAAGGAAGCCACCATAATTGCCCATGGAAATTCCAATAGAATGGTGCTTAGCATTTCCAGATGCATCAAACTCCTCTAAACCAATCATATCCCCCAACCTATGTGGAAGTTTGATAAGTTTCGAACAGTAATTTAAGTTGAGAGTCTTGAGGGACTTCAAGTTACAGATGCTCTTAGGAAGAGTAACAAGGCTTTTGCAATTCTCTAAGTTTAGAAGAACAAGCCTGCTTAGAAATCCAATAGAATGGTGAACTTCACGTAGACTCTCACATCCTTCGAGATTCAACTCCTCAAGATTTGGGACCTCCCGAAAGTCTAGAGTGTTAATCAATTTTAGTGAGTAACTAAGATCAATGACTCTCAGCATCTCAATGGGCTGTAAATGAAGAAATCATAAATGATTAATTAAGGAGGTACACTAAATTAGTAGTTAATAACATTGTGATTGAAATTTAAATCAAGAAACACATACTCTTAAGGCACTCTTCCACAGTTGTTTGATATTGCTCCATGGCATATGGAGTCGAACTAGTTTATCTGGGTGAAAACTTGATGGAAAA
>CATIWJ010469797.1:0-24707 GCA_949640765.1 Croton laevigatus | reverse complement strand
TCCTCCCACTCTTGTTCCGTCCACTGTAACTGTTGATGCTGAGAGCTTCTTTCTCCTCCTGACACTGACGGCGCGACATTTCCTCCGTCCACTGTAACTGTAACTGGCAGCGGGGGGACTTTTCCTGGAGATGAAGCAGCGAGCTTTGAGCAGAAATGATGTCGAGGGCAGAATTGGTATTATGAAAGATGATAGAGAATAGTCTTTGGACCTCTGTAAAAAATAATAAAAAAAGAAAAAGGGTAAAAAGCTAGCGATACACGTCACCCATTAATGAAACGTGTCCGACTCCCATAAATTCAAAGACGACAAAACATTGCGGATATTTACAAAAATGTTCCTTTTGCCGATGTTTCGTTAATATAGTCGAGAAGTGCTCTGAGACTAACCATTTTTCTCTTTTTATTATATTGCAATTGCAACAAATTCGAATTCGGGAAAGGAAAGGAAATGGCGTATTCCCTGCGTTGCTTCTCTGGACCATCTCTTGTTCAGGCAAATTTTCTTTTTTCCTTGTGAATTGAATTAATTCTAATGGAGTTCGACTGTTGATGATCTGAAATATGTTATTATGCTTTTGAGTTCCTTGATATGGTTATGTTACTTTGTTGATTTCAATTACTTGTTTCAAAGTTTTACTGAACCACATTGACTGGTTGCTGCAGGTGATTTTTGTTGCATCTTTACTATGTGTAATGCAGACTGGTTTGTGGTTCGCCAACGGGTAAGCCTTCTTCTTGTTTCACAATCTGTTCTTTTTTCCCCTAAAAATTATATAGAATAGTAGTTTTTTTTTTGACACATTTATCTTTGGTCTTTTGGATTTCTTTCATTTTCTGGAATTCTAATAACGTTGTGAGCATGCTTATTTGGTGCTGGCCTGGCCTGCTGAGTATTACTTTGATTGGTCATCTTTGTTTTCTGAGCAATTCTTGATTGATTGGTGGTCTTGTTTTGATCTTGTAATATAACACAACTAGTATTTAGCAAAATCAGTTATATTTTCATTAATTAATTTGTCTTTTAAATCTTGCTGGTGGTCTTTGCCTTATGTTGTTCTAAGTGGCAAGCATAACTCCTCTAAAGCACTTGTTTGGTGCGAGTTGTTGTTGTTGCTATATTTCAAGCTCAGTTTTCATTTACATAATAGAGTTTAGATCTAATGGAAGCAAGTTTTAGTTCTCTAAACTAGTAAAATATTTAGATTATCTTAATTTTTCTTATGGGTAGTACTGGTTTGCTGACAGGGAAAGACATTCTAAAGAATATTGTGCAATGTATGATATTTGTGGAGTTCGGAGTGATGGAAAGGTTCTGAATTGCCCTTATGGTACTCCATCTAAGAAGGTTTGCTGATTCTTTCTGGTTTAAGTCTCCCTTGTTCTGAATCCAAATGAGTTCCGTACATTACTCACAAATGATGGACCTAATAATTTATGTCACATGGCTTCACTTTTACAGCCTGATGAGCTTTTCTCAGCTAAGATTCAAAGCTTGTGCCCAACAATAAGGGGAAATGTTTGTTGTACAGAGGCTCAGTTTGATACATTGCGGGGACAAGTGCAACAAGTAAGACCTCTCTCTCTTTCTTGACATTATGTCTTGTGGTTTGAACAAAAACCAGAAATATATATTTGACTGAATTGAACTAGTGTCACTTCTTGTGAATTCAAGCAGAGCTGTTGGGGGCAGCCCACCCCCCCCCCCCCCCCCCCCCTCCTCCTCTTCCAACCCAAAAAAAAAAAAGAGGAATTCAAATTGTAAAAAGATCTTAATTTTTCAGGACATGTTATTTGAATCTATGTTTTCTTAAAAATAAATGCATTTATCCCCATTGCTTTTTCTAAAATTTTATTTCTTATTCTATGACATTTATCTTTCATATCTCTCAAGTTCTCTTAAATAATATTTTGTCCGCCTTCCCTTCTTAAATTTTGTTCACATACATTTCTGAACATTGATCTGCTCTCATTGACGTGTATGCTCACTTGGCGATTAGGTTTCTCAATTTCTTACTAAATGTCTACAATAATAATGAAGTAAGCATCCATTGTCTATTGATGACTTTACTTAAGGATACTATATTCTTGCAATTGGCTATTTCTTCATTAATATTTGCATATCATAAATCATGTGGATTTTTTTATTTTATTTTTTATTTTTGCGTGTTATGTTAAATCTTACTCATGATAGTTTTTAGGAGTGTTGTTCAATCCAAGGTGCAGCACCTGTTTGCTCATATTATTATTATTTATGTCAATGTTGTGAAGCCTGATGCTTTTTGACTTTCATTTAGGTCACATAGGATGATTTGGATTCTCATAAGTTTATTAGGTATTATAGGACAACATAGTTTTGCTAGTATTATCTTGGGAATTTTTCTGGTGCTCTTATTATTATTTTTCATATTAAATTTATTTTTACTTTTTCATGTGATTTTGAAGGAGATCTCTCCTCATCCCTTCCATCTTAATTTTGCTTGATAAACCTTCTTAAAGAAAAATGTAAATAAAGTAGTCTCAAAATATTCTCCAACTTTTATTTACTTAAACAAATTTTTAAATCATTGGTGTTGTTGCAGGCAATTCCTTTCCTTGTGGGTTGTCCAGCATGCTTGAGGAACTTCTTAAACCTTTTCTGTGAGCTATCTTGCTCTCCAAATCAAAGCATGTTCATCAATGTTACTTCTACATCTGAGGTGAGGCCTGCTGATCAAAGATAATACGATGATATGTTTTCCTCATTTATTTGATTTTATCTCATGTTTCTCCATTCTGATGACTTATGCTTCTGTTGAATGATGCTGACCATGTGGATTTATTGATTCTCATTTGCTCCCATTACATTAATTAAAAATGAATGGTCGGCCGGGTTGATTTCCAATGTTACTTGAGGGGAAAAACTGTGTTTATTGAAGGATTTTATTTATACATAAGGCAGATTCTATTCGGGCTGTGTTGTTCTGAAACTTAATCATGATTTTCTGTCTTATGCAATTTCTCGTGTTATGGACTCATATACTATTGTATTGATATATTCCTTTGAACAACTTCTATTAATAGCTCCCACCTATCATCATGGCTCTTGGTTGTGCTCTGCTTTTGTATTTTGTCGAAAGATTTGCTTTGATGTTTCTGCAAAATGACAATTTGATGAAAATTTTGTGATCTAGTTCACTGTTACATATGATTCTATTCCGTATTTTTATAGCCATTCGTTAGTATGTTATTTTTTAGATCACCTATTATTACCATTGCCATTATTCCAGGTTGCTGGTAATTTGACTGTGGATGGTATTGACTATTATTTATCTGAAACTTTTGGAGAAGGGATGTATGATTCCTGCAAAGAGGTTAAGTTTGGGACTATGAATACGCGGGCAATAGAATTTGTTGGAGCTGGTGCCAAAAATATTAAAGGTGACCTGCATTCTCATTAGTTGGATTATTGAGTATTCATCACAGTAACCTTTACTCTGCAATTAATTGTAAAAGTGCAATGTTCTTTCTTTGCATATCTTTGAAGAACAACATGAGGTGTGGGAAATTATAGAAAGAATTGGAGTTTTCCATTTTTAGCAGATATGTTGGAAATTGGCCTCCTCAGTGAAAAGATTATATTGATACTTTGAAATTGTTGCCTAGTATGAGTTAATTGAATGAAGCTTAAAGTGCATGCTTATGTTGATCTATTACATTTTTAACCCCATTTGTAGGTCATTTGTGGTAGCACTACCCTAGCTTGGTTTCTTTTGATTTCCAAGGAGAAATTTCAGCTAGAAGCATATGCTTCTTTAACTAGGGCACTATTAAGTATTGGAGAAAAGGAAAATGTAGATCTTGTGGAAATTGAACAAGTTATGTGAGCGAACTTGCTTTATGATCATGTAATGTTTACCTAAACACGGTATGCCATGTCCAACTGCAATTCTGAACATCCCAGTGAACACAAATGGGCCCAATGATGTGGATTATTATGCAAGAAAGCAAGTTTTAACAACCTTTTCTGGCTGCTTATTTCAAAAAATAAAAAAATAAAATAAAAACCTTTTGTGGCTGTCTGTTATGTAAATTGTTGCTTTGGTTCCTGCTATATAATCATTTGATGATAGTGAAATTCTAATGTTATTATTTTCTTTGGTTAGAATGGCTCGCCTTTATTGGTCAGAAAACTCCCCCTGGATTTCCTGGGTCACCTTATGCTATTAATTTTAAGTCAAGCATTTCTAATTCATCTGAGATGAAGCTTATGGATGTGCATGCTTATTCATGTGGAGACACTCTACTGGGTTGCTCTTGTGGTGATTGCCCTTCATCTCCAGCCTGCTCAAGCTCGGAGCCTCCTACTCCTCACAAAGAAGATTCCTGTTCACTCATAATTGGACCTCTTAAGGTTTGGGAATGCTGCAACATTGCATTTAGTCTTTTTGTTTTATCTCTTGGTTCAATAGTTGGTTTTGGAATAAAATTGTTATTAATTCACCTACAATTTAACTTCCCTTTCGATATGCCATTCACTCGGTGCAGTTGACTAATTCTTGCAGGTCCAATGTGTTGATTTTTCATTAGCAATTGCATATATTTTACTAGTTTCTGCTTTAGTGGGTTGGGCATTATTTCATCAGACAAGAGGAAGAAGGGGAGCAGCATCTAGTGCAGAACCATTGCTCAAGTTTAGGGATGAAGGTGAAGCTGATTCTGGTAACATTGTATCGGATGGAAAGGTAGATAAATTTTTAACTTCCTTTAATATATTTGTCAATATTATATTTTCTTCTTATTCGTTCCATGAAAGATGTGAGGTGGATCCATTACGAAATCACTAGTGCTTGTATATTTTTTTCGGGATTCTATTGGTCCCCTACTGCGCATCTTCCCAATATCTATTACTGCTTAGATTACTTCCCATTATATATCGACATATAATGCATTGTGGTGGGGTCCTAGTAACTCATTAAACATTTCTCTCAAGATAAATCAACAAATTTTAAGATTTTAGCCCATGGGATCACATCCTGCAGTGATGAACAGGAGTAAGATCCAGCAATTCATCTATATTGTTCCTGCTACCATTCTCATACCTATACTGAAATTGCGGGAGAGTGATAGTTGAATGCTACTATGCGTACCCATTATGTTCATTATGATCTAAATAGGCATCTCTTAACTTTGATACTGTTTATAGGTCCAAAAAAGCCTTATTTGTAACTCAGGTTATTTGGTAGAGTTCTATGCTTGTGCTATTGTGGCTGTTTGGCCAAATTTTGTGGTTGTGCTATTAGCTATTTATTAATGTTTGTTCTGCATCGCCCTTTTTGGGGCATGCACTCTTTCACATGAATGCTAATGGTCTCATTTTGCTTGTTTGCATCTATTTGCTTGTAATAGCAGAGGGCTAGTCAATTGAGGAACAAGTTTAAACCTCCTATTGTACAAGAATACATGTCGGGCTTTTACAGGTAACTTTCTTTTTCACTATGACCATTAACCATTTGTAGACATTCATGCTGATAATTTCCATGTTACTTCCAGGCAATATGGTACATGGGTTGCTAGAAATCCCACTCTTGTTTTATGTTCATCTGTGGCTGTTGTTGTTGTTCTTTGTTTGGGTTTAATTTGTTTTAAAGTGGAGACCCGCCCTGAAAAGGTATCGAATTTGCATCTGTAATCTATTGCTTGAGTCATGAAAAAACGTTCTCTTCTTTTGGTTTTTCCCACAAGTATTTCATTCAAGGATTATGTTATTGTTGTAGTACATGCCTTTTTCTCATCTTACAATCAGATAATCATGGAAAATTCATTTTGTTATAAACAAAATAAGCAATAAAACACATGGTTTGTCTAGCCATTGATTTCTCCTTTGATGTTTTATTCACTCGTGGTTTTTGATGGTTAGATTTTGTGATTACATGCGAGTTTTATTTGCTTACAACTTTTTTTTATTTTTTAGCGAATGGAACTTCTGTTTTAACTAACAAAATCGTTTTTGTTTATTCTTCTAATTTCCAGAAATGTCTGTTTTGCAAATTCTTTTTAGTATGTTTATCCATTTCAGTATCAATTTTGGTAATTCACCGTTTGACAGATATGGTTATTAGTTGTGGGTAGGTCCTGGGAGTAAAGCAGCGGAGGATAAAAAGTTTTTTGACAGTCACCTTGCCCCCTTTTACAGAATTGAACAGGTTCTATTATTCTTTTGATACTTTATCTTTATGTTGTGTAACTTATGATGCTTACTTTATTACAATTGCTGTTGAAAAAATTTTAAAAAAGAGAAAAAAAGGGAAGAAATCAGGTGATCTTGATCATCTGGCTACACAGGCAGATGTATGTTTATATATCTTACTGTCCTTTACGAGAACATGCTTCCATAATAGAAAAATGCACTGTGAGTAGCTGTTTGGCCCTGGGCTTTCAGAAACTATTGACTCGATGACTTATTTTAAATAATCCTTATTTTTGGGCATGGTAAAGTTTTTCCTATAGAATATATTTTTTGGTTAGTTAGCTCTCCTAAAGTTCTATCCTAAAACTTTTTTATGTTAACTACTGAATTTATATTGACAAAGGGGGCTTTTGTTTTCTTTAAATATTTCCTAGTTTTTCTTTCACACCAAAAAGGCCATGGAGGTTTTCACTTTTCCCATATGACATTTGATGGAATCTGACCAGTCTACTGTTTTTAGTGCCTACTAGATGGCTAATCTATGCGCTCCTCCCTTGTTTCTGTGATGCGAATTCATATTTAATTTGCATGCAAGTGCTTAGGGAGTCACCTAAGTGGTATTTGTTCTTTTCAGCTTATTCTAGCAACCTTGCATGATCCAAAGCTTGAAAAGAGGCCCAGTATTGTTACAGATGAAAACATAAAGTTACTGTTTGAAATACAGAAAAAGGTACTCTTACTGTCTCTTTTTTGGTTACTTTCTACTCTTCTCCAGTGTGTTAACAATAAGTTGATCTTTCAATAAGTTGATCTTTCTTTTTTCTCTCTATTACTGTCGGTTAGCCAAAACTTACATTTATCTACTTTTACTTCAATTGTAACAGGTTGATGCATTACGTACGAATTATTCTGGTTCACTTGTATCTCTAACTGACATTTGCATGAAGCCTTTGGGCCAAGATTGTGCAACTCAAAGTGTTCTACAGGTCTTCCCATTGTTCTACAGTTTTTTACTTGCATTCTGAAGGTTGTGTGTTAGAGTTATGAAAAGAATTACCAAGCAGGATGACGTGGAACCCTAAGAATTGGTTTTGAAACTCAAAATCAAATGCAGTACTCAAATATCCAGACCTTTAAATTAAACGGATCAATGGATTCTGATCCTTGATTAGATGTAACAACCAAAGATACAAAGAGGATTAGATTGAATGTCAAAATAATAATCTTTGATAAGTTGAAAGGTTATTTTGATTGAACGTCAAATTAGCCAAATCAGGCTGCATGATGTTTAGATGATTTTATTAAGGTTACAATCGTGTTTTAAGATGTGTGTTCAAATCCCTTTAGTGGATTAAATAAATTTAAAAATAGACAATGACGGTGTTTAATTTTCAGTTACTAACAGCTGTTTTATTTTCTTTAATAGTATTTCAAAATGGAACCTGAAAATTATGATTCATACGGAGGCATCGAACATGTACAATATTGTTTTCAGGTATTTTCAGTTATCTTCCTCTCTTTGCTGTTTATGATGCTCCTTGTAAGCCTTTTATGTGCTATGGTGCAAGTGCATGCGTCTTTTGATGTTTATCAGGGTTTCGCATTCTTTGATAAACCAATATAAAAACAAAAGCCTAATGACCTAAGCCTTTTGATTTTATAGATTATATTTGCAATATTAATTTCTTCTGTGAATCCTAGGAAAAGTAAAATTTAATATTTGGGGGTTATATGAAGGAAAAAGAAAAAGTACATATAAGGTAGCCTTAAAATTCATGAAAGGTGAAATTTACAGAGCACAATGCCATATTCTGAAATAAGGTCCCTTTTGATGGTTGCTACTTGGATTGTATTGAAATTATTATTTTGCTATTAATTAAAACTAAAAGCTGCTCAGGGTTAATCTATCGTCTTTTCCTCTCCAGTTACAGCTTAAAACCATATCCAGTCCACTTTTGTAGTATGAAAATCCCATTGAGTTGTTGGTTCATATTGTTAGGAGAAAGTCAATGAGTACATGATTTTAGGATTTTATTTTAACTAATGGGCTAGGCTTGGGCATTTTTTTTTTTGCTTAAGATGATGTTCTTTTAATTTGTATAGCACTTGGCTAGTATATGGCCATGAGAAAAGAGATTACTAATCCTTAACTTTTGTTGCCCAATTTACTTATTCTATATTGGACATGGTGATGCAGGGGCAATCCTAGTCCTAATTGGATTCCTACCACAACTAGTATTTTATTTAATTTTCTGTTTTATTCCAGATTTAAGTTAGTTTTCCGTTTCCTTGTTTGATTAGGCTTATCTAGTTTTGTCATTGATTAGGAGCAGAGTTTTAATTCTTTCTTTAGTTAGGATTCCTAGTCTAGTTAGGATTTTTCACTATAAATAGACAAAATCAGCAATTGTAATCATCTTATTTTCTCTGAATTTTTAATACAAAGGTTATAAACCTAATTACTGTTTATCGTTCCACCTACGATAACCCTATTCTAGCCTACTTGTTGAAATCTGACAGCCCTAAATTATTCCCCTCCGTCAATGGGGTTGTATCTGAAACCTCTACCTGAATCTATGCAACATACTAGAACGTCTTACATGTGTTCTGATTTTCTTGTTATTCTATTTGAGAGAAATCAGCGTATGATTCTTTTTGTTGACAAATATGATTCAGTTAGTGGGTTAGAATTATAACTCTAATTTAGTTTATAGTTTTTACTAGTGTTGTTTCTATTTTGTTTTTTATTCGATCGCTAGCTTGCATGCTGACTTTCATGGCCTGGAATTTTCCACATTCAGCATTACACTTCTGCACAGACTTGTTTGAGTGCGTTTGAGGCCCCTCTCGATCCTAGCACTGCTTTGGGAGGTTTTTCAGGGAATAACTACACGGAGGTAATTTCTTTAGTACTTCCTTGGAAATATGGATGTATAGTAACATTTTTTTTTTTTTTCGTAGGCTTCTGCATTTGTGGTTACTTATCCAGTTAATAATGCAATTGATGAAGTTGGTAATGGAATGGCAGTGGCATGGGAAAAAGCTTTCATTCAGTTGGTTGAGGTTTGAGCACTTTGCATTCCTACTTTGACATGGTTTGCTTGTTTTTTGATTCTCGTCCTCAATTTTATGTTTATGTAATAGGTTATTTAGTGTTCATACTGTTTTGCTATGCAATAGTTTGGCATTGAAACCCAATGACATAAAATGTAATTCAATACTGTACAATATCTTCAATCATTTAGGAAGTTCTCTTTTAATTTTTAGTATTTTTTTTCCTTTAATTAGAATTCTTTGTTTGATGAATTATATTAATTAGGAATAGTTTTTAATCTAGGATTAGGATTTATCTTAACTCTTTCAAATAGGACATCAAACAATTTCCTGATTTTGTATTATCCTGTTAATTTGGAATTTTGTTTCTAAGGTTTTTGTAAAACCAATTATCTTATTATGTTGCAATCTAAGTCACATTTTGTTTCCCTACGTCTTCCTTGTGTCACTAAGACAAGCGCAAGTTGACTCATTTACTAACGCTTTCAAATGCTCGGCTTGAAAACTAAACAAGCCAATCTCAAGTGAGTTTTTATCTAGCCTATTGCCGAGCAGCTCACAAATGGCTCGGCTTGTTTACAGCTTTGAATGTCGTATGGAAGGGTAGGAATTCGTTCAATGTGGGTTTAGGTTTTTGGTAGCTAGCATATGTATTTTTCTATAATCAAGTTTCTTGTTATATGAAAAAGAGGGATGCAAACAATTTTTTTTTTTAACCCTTATGGTTGTTTATTTTAGGTTTTGGATGATGCTTTTTTTGGTATAATGCAAATAAACTCTATTGACAGGAGGAGCTATTACCTATGGTGCAATCCAGCAATCTCACTCTTTCATACTCAAGTGAGAGCTCAATTGAAGAGGAGTTGAAAAGAGAAAGCACTGCAGATGTTATTACCATAGTTGTAAGTTGCTTGTAGAACTGATTCTCTCTCTCTGTCGCTAGTATGTATTTATGCAGCCATCTACCCTCTACTTGTCCTTGATAACAAATAAGCAAAATGATGATTTCTTGTCTTTTTTCGTTCTGTTGTATTGTATCAGGTGAGCTATGCCGTGATGTTTGCTTACATATCTTTGACATTGGGTGATGTACGTCATTTGTCTACATTCTACCTCTCATCGAAGGTACAATTTTAGTTCTGTTTAATTGCTCTTCTGTCCTGACACCATTTTGTATGCTTATATGTTTGTCAAATGTGGCATTCATGTATTTCCATCCTGACTCTTAGTAATTGATTTATAGGAGTTGGCTATGTTTCAAATTTACTGCCTATACTTTGTTTCTCTGCTGCTTTATTCTTTCTTTTCATCCTTTAATTTTCACATTTGCGAAGAAGGCCTAGGTTGCATGGACCATGAATCACTGCAGAACAATTTGTTGTTGTCTAAAAATGTCGTATGATGGGTGCCAGATTGCTTTTATATTTTTTCAGTTGCTTCATGGGAATAAAAATATGACTAGGTTGCATCTGTAGTGAAATCAACGCAATGTCAAATGCTGGCTTATTATAAATTAAAATAACAGATTTTCAGACACCATCAGGTTTCACTTGATTTTAGATTAAAATGCTACTATTATATACTTTAAAACTTTGAAAATGAGTTTGTCAAGTTGTTTGGCACCTTTTAGAGCTTGAAGTTGTTGATTAACTAATGTTGTAAAAAGCATTCAAGATAAATGAAATGCAATTCAAGTGGCTCATACATGCATTAAAACATTCATTTTGGTGCTGCTTTTTGTTGTGCATGAGCATTTGACGTCTTCTCATTACATTTTAGAACTTTTTGCGGTTTGTTATCCTGTGGTTTTGATAAAGTTCTCACATAAGGTGACACACTAATAACTTATTGACGATTTTTTTTTTTCCAGGTTTTGCTTGGTCTTTCAGGAGTTGTGCTTGTCATGCTTTCAGTCCTTGGATCTGTTGGATTTTTCAGTGTTGTTGGAGTTAAATCAACATTGATAATAATGGAAGTGATTCCTTTCCTGGTTTTGGCAGTAAGTTCAGTGTCTATTTATTCACAAGTACATCTTGTCATCATATTGTTTTACAGGTGTTCAATGAAGGGATGTATGGATATAACTGTTTTTGGCTAGGTTGAAACCCACTTTGATATAAGTGGCTAAATGCACTACCTATTTAAGCCAAGCAAATGGTACAAAACGTTACCATTTCGTAAGAACCCATTGAAAAGGAATTGGAGAAATAGAGGGAGAGAACACAACAAAATATTTGGTTTCTCTTATAAATGTCCATTTAACTTCCAATTGGCCTTACATATAGTATTTCTATTGAAATGTGCATATATTCGACTTACATTTAACTAAATATTTAGCATCTCTTAACTTAATAACCTAGAAGACAACTTGCTAAAATTAGTATTACTTCATTGAATGCTCATTTGTGATCCTGCTTTAGGTATGACTGTGTTGTGGTTGAAAGACAACTTCTTGTTTATATATTGCTTATAGGTCTCGCTTTAGTTTACTACCAGTTCATGAAATACTTTGCAATATGATGTAGGAGCATCCTAGTTTAGGAAGTCAATTAAATTTTCCTTATTATTTTAGGATTCTTTAAATTGTTTAGGAAGTTTTATCTAGTTTTAAGTTTGCTTCTCTAACTAGGACTACTTTTTTGTTTCATCCTTCATTTTAGGATTCTTGTTTAATAAGTTATTTTAATTAAGACTCCTTTTTTGTTTAGTAAGAGGATTTGTCATAGCTAATATAAATAGGAAGCCGTAGGATTATGTGTCCAGATTATTTTTCTTTTCCATAATAGTTCATATTTCTGAATTTTATAGTTATCTTCATGAAACCTATACTTGTTCCTATGGATCTTTTCAATCTAGCCCTAATTTTTGGAGATTTATTTGCCTTAAGTTATCTTCATCCTTCCTGTTTTGCTGTTCAGTTTGATGTGGGAATAAAATGAAAGGGTGTTTGCATTAGGATGGACGTAAAGTATTGGAGAAAGAGGATAATAAGGAACTGTTTTCCATTGTTGCGGAAGAGGAAGGAAAACATGCATGGAAGGAGACTAAACTGTATCCATTTAAAATATTTTGGAGGAAAATATCAGAATAGAAAAATTATGATAATGAAGGGGCAATTTGGCGGATAGCATGTTTCAAAAGTTATACTTGAGTAAATAGCACCTTTCAAAACTTAAGCCAATATTAGAAGTTTTAAAAAAATTCCAAACAAGCCCTCCTTGAAAAACAAGACCTAAAACAGATTCACCTGTTATACAAAATTCATCAACAATAGGTATCATCTTGTCAGCGAAAGGTACAAAATGGAGGATAAGAATCAAAATAACCGATTCACCTGTTTTTTTGCTTGTGATCTTATCACAAATCCCTTGATTGATGATTGTTGTTTGCTCCTATGAGAATACAACAATAACAACAACAACAAAAACAAGCCTGTTCCAAACAAGTTGGGGTTGGCTCTATGGATCCTCTGATTGTTAACCTCAACAAGAACAACAATAGTAGCCACTATGAGCCTTAGGTTCCTTCTCACTCTCTGAGTACCATTGGATTCCTATTGAGTTGTTCTATAATTTGATATACACCTTGGCTGGAGTTGTGGCCATTTTTTGGTGACTGGGAAAAATGGTGGTCGAACAATATATATTTACTTATATACCAAACACAATGGTATATATGTACATAAATATATACTCTAATCTACGTACGTAGAATAGAGTATATATTTATATGCATACCTGTAGAGTATGTATCTATATAAACATATACCATAGCATATAAAATAGATTATATATTTATATACATATAATACCATTGTATATAAAATGCATAATATATTTATATACTTTTATATATACTATGGTGGTGGCTGGGGGTTGGTGGTGGTGGAAACAACAGAGAAGGTGCTTTTAGTGGGAGAGGAAAAATAGGGTAAGGGTGTGAGCGTACAAAAATGATGGTACTCCCCAAATTTGCTATTTACTCAATGAACAAAATGAGGCCCTATTTTCTTGAATCAAACTTGAAAAACTGCTATTTACTTATATTTCTTGATAATGAATTGATGGAGGTGGTAGGTCCATGGGCTCATACAAAATTGGGCTTATAACTTTGGTGGCACACGATCAATAGGGTTAGTTTACACAAGGCAACACATGTACTTGTTGCTTGTGTTCACTTGAGCCAACCTCTATGGGAGCATGGGAGTCCATATCGCCAGATGTGTGGAGTATGAGAGTATTAGAGGACAAACAATCGATTGTATATTAGTTGTACATTTGGTGTAAATTATTTATAAATATATGTTGTATCAAGTAGGTTACATTTATTCAGAAAAATAAGAAACTTGTACAGAAATAATCCATTCTTTTTGTGCGTCAGAAGAGTTGATAGACTTCTACTTATTGCATAAGTCCCCACATGCTACTTCTATCAAACAATGTGCTTGATTCGTTAAACTCGCTTTAGTATGAGATTAGTTGAACAATAGACATATCTTATTGTTGCATATGTTTTTGGCAACTCAATGGCATCAATATCTATAATCAAACTCTTGTTTAAAGAACAATCTTATTTCGCTCTCACAATTTCAGCTTTCCAATGTTCTTGTTCTTTTATTTTAGAGGTGCTAATCACTTGTTGATCAACAATACTTTCTCCTTGAGTGGTGACACGTCAATTTCTTGCTCTTCCTCACCTTAGCACTCCACTCAAATGGGTTCTTTGAAGTCAATAGCATCTTCATCCTTAATTTCATCATAAAATGATGTAATTCCCCCACTTCTTGCATTTTTTAGTTTGCAGCTCCAGCTGAACACTCTGAGTAGGTTTTGTGTGGCCATGTATCAACCACTCCGCCAACCCACCTCTTGTCGTATCCTTCACAATTCCTTTCACGTTTACATCCACAATTCATCTTCAACCTCAAGATCTTCGCAATTCTTTTTGTGGTCACCTTTTGGAATCTCTGTTGGGCTTCCACAGGTTCCTTTTGATGACAGGCCTGTACGGCCTGCGTCAATTCCTTAATCATTCTCCACATCTTGTCGAACTTGATTGCCTCTACCCTGACATTTGCTTTTATTGATCATGGTTTAGTAATTTGAGCTGATACTACTTTATGCAGTGGAAATGTTTAAGGCAAGGAAATCTTAACAATTAGGGGTATATTAAAAAGATTGTAATGGAACAAACATAGATTCAAGGAGATAACCTTGGAATTCAGAAATCTGAACTGTGATGATAAAATAGAAAATAATATGCATGCATAAACCTATGACTTTCCTATTTATATTAGCTAGGAAAAATCCTATGACTAAACCCAAAAAAAAAAAAAAAAAAAAAAATTGGAATACCTACTAATCAAAAACCATTAGTGAAGGATGAAACTAAAAAGTAGCCAACTAAACAAGAATCCTAAATAATAAGGAAAACTTAATATACTGCCACACAGCTAGGATGCTCCTGTACCAATAAAACTACAAGATATTAAGGTAAAAAGGTATATTTTTGTTTTTATATCACACTAATTACCACACATCGCTTTACCCCATATTCATGCTAAGTTTGCTTCTTGCTCGGTTGAACAAGAAATTTACAACATGAAAAAAATGAAGAAAAAACCCACTAAATTTCTTCCAAAATTCAAGCAACTAGTATCTAAGTTAGTTCTTAATTCTCAACTGAAGCCAAATGTTCGCACAAATTTGTTAGCGATTTTATAATAATCTGTATATTTCCTCTCAATATGTTGTTTTTTGACTTTGTTCTTGTAGGATAATCATCATAATATTCTAGTTTGTTTCAGTCATTAATTCTGTTAAATTTTCAGGTTGGAGTGGATAACATGTGTATATTGGTGCATGCTGTGAAACGACAATCATTGGAATTATTACTAGAGGAGAGGATAAGCAGTGCGCTTGTAGAAGTAGGTCCATCAATCACACTTGCTAGTTTGTCTGAAATTCTGGCATTTGCTGTTGGAAGTTTCATTCCTATGCCAGCATGTCGTGTTTTCTCAATGTTTGCAGGTCAAAAAGTTCCTCTTATATTTTAATAGATTGGATTTTGAATTTCAGTTATTAGTTTTTATTTGTTTTTGACATTTGTCGTCATTTATTTTCAGCTTTGGCTGTTCTGTTGGACTTTCTCCTGCAAGTCACAGCTTTTGTCGCACTGATTGTTTTGGATTGTCGAAGAGCTGAAGATGACAGGGTTGACTGTTTCCCCTGCATAAAGGTCCCTTCGTCTTCCGGAGGGCCAAATGGAGGTGTTTGGACTTCCCTACTATTATTCTTTCCACTGTTGGCCTTGGCAATATGAAGATTGACCTTCATTTTAATTGATCAATTAATTTTGTCAATAGCTCTAATACAGAATCTTGATGAATACAGACATATATCAGAGAGAACCTGGACTTCTTGCTAGATATATGAAGGTAAATTTTTTTCCACATAATCTGACTTGCGTTCCAAGGATAAGTTAAATCGAGTAGCATATTGTACTGGAAAATTTTTTCACAATATTGATGTCTTCTCATGATGTGTACATATTCTTGTAGGAGGTACATGCACCAGTTCTAGGGCTTTGGGGAGTTAAAATAATTGTTATTGCTGTCTTTGCAGGCTTTTGTTTGGCAAGCATTGTGAGTAGTCCAACTTTACAAAGTTGTATTTTCTTATTCTTCTTATACTGCTTGTAAGTTTATTGTTTTATTTTATATATCATTCTATACCTTATATTCTTGTAGGCACTATGTACAAGAATTGATTCTGGCTTGGAGCAAAAGATTGTCCTTCCCCGAGATTCTTACCTTCAGGTTCAAGCTCTCTTTCTTGATGAGATCGTTTTGCTTACCAAGAATTTGCTGCTATTTTTATATTTATTTATTTTTGTTGACTAGTAATAGAACACAACTTGTATTGTTCTCAGGGTTATTTCAACAATATTTCAGAGTATTTGAGAATTGGACCTCCGTTATATTTCGTTGTCAAGGACTATAACTATAGGTATAATCTTTTTGTTGTCTTGACACTCTTCATTCATTATATCATTTCAGTCTCTGTCACATTCTAATAAATTTTTTAGTTATGTATTTGTGATATGAAAATTGGTAGTATTATTTTAGGACATTTTCTTAGCAATATGTTGTACCAAGGGAGCCTATTTTTGTTACATGCTATATCAACCTTCATGCATGAAGGTTTATTTGACCCTAACTACTGGAGGATTATTCACTTCAAATTTTCCCTTTTTTTTTTTGGCTTTAACATGTTTATTGCTTCTTTTACTAGCTATAGTTGCAAACAATAATTTGGCTTCGGTTTCATTGAATGGTTTAGTCTGATGTCAATGACTTTTTTTTTAATTTAGCTTGGAATCAAGACATACAAACCAGTTGTGCTCCATTAGTCAGTGTGATCCAAACTCTCTCTTGAATGAGGTAATTTGATGGTAAAATATTTTTTGATTTGTGATATGATATGACTCCTAATTAGTGCACTTTTCTTTTTCATGCCATTAGTTCTACGTATGTTGAAGGCATTTTCCATCACCAAATTATAAAACAGTGCATATTATTGAATGACGGTGTCGAAATATACTCTATAGTCGTAGCATCTGAGGCTGGGAGTTATTTTATACTTGAGCAAGAGATCACGCTATGCTTCTTACCAATCTCGTACACAATCTTGTTTCCTATGATAACTAGACAATCTTGTACTTGAGTTCTTATCAATCCTTGATTCTGCCTAATTTGCATCTGAAAAACACTCAACCTTTGGATGATCTACATTTTTATATAGGAAGCCACATCCAGGAGCACCCTTCGAGTAATACACAAATCTCCTTTAAGGAGGTGTTTGGTATAGGGTTAGCAAATTGAGAGTTAAATGTTACTCTTGTAAACTTTACAGTAGTAATAGTTAATGGGTGTCAGAAATTTATTAATATAATGGTTAAAAAATTTTAAAAATATAAAAAATTCCAGTAACCTTGCAATACATTGGTCAATGGCTGAAAGACCCTTTGGGCACCTTGAGATAACCAAAATGGTGCGGTAACCTTGCAATACATTGGCCTTGATATCAATAAAATCAAAGGGATGGCGACCTTGATCCTAAGAGAGTGACCTTTCCCTGACCTCAACCCAAGGGCGACCTCTCCATGCCTTAGTCAAATGGCACACGCCTTTTGGAACGTCTCAAACATGGAGGAGGCTTGCAATAATATTATCAATTCTATTTTATAATTTTAATTTTGAGATTATAAATTAAATTAATAATCACAAAGTTTCAAATTTTCAATCTCAACAACCAAATAAATTAATTTTGAATTTTGTAATTTTAAATTTATTTTAAGTAGTGCTTATGATTTTTATTAATTTATAAATAATTTAGTAATAAATGTAACAAATCGCACTGGTTAACTAACTGATTAAATAGATCATTTTGTTCAGGTTTAGGGGGCAAATTGACCAAAAAGGTGAAAAATTGACCATTTAGCCTTATTTATTGAGATTTCTTTGTCCTAGACTTTTTTGCTGCAACACTTGTGTAGCAAACATCCATCTGAGCATTCACATCTTTGCAACATTCCTCTTATGAACATGCTGAATTGTTGATGCCAACATTCATCTTGTCACTATTATGAGTTGACATCTAAGTTCTTCATTATCTCATGGCATGTTAATCTAGTTCTTATTAGCATGGCGACAATGCTCTGTCATATGATCTATGTTGCTTTATTGAATAAAGTACAAAGTCCGTTGCTACAAAATCGCATACCATAGACCTTGAAATTGAAAGGTGTGAAACCACATAACACTTCGTCAATATAATACTACCTCCATTTCAATATAATGGAGACTTTTACTATTCACCTCATTTTCCCCCCTAATTTTTCTTCCTAAAATGCCCCCAAAAAGTATGAGAGAGGAGGATTTTTAGTAGAATTTCAAAAATATATTGTCTACATATGATGGTGAAATAAATATTTAATGGGCCTGTCAGTAAGGTGCAAAGGGTGACAGAGGCACATATTTTATAGAAGACGAGAGTCGGATAACGGCTGTAGATATTTTGGGTGCAAAATATGAAGAAATGTGACAAAATGATTCAGCTATACGTTAAGAGTTACATGCTAAGTGATAAAAAATGGTGCATAATAAATTAAAATGCATACAACACTTTAACCTTGAAAAGAAATTGAATAAATTTAACACCCAACTACACAATATTGAGCAGAGTGCACTCTAATTGATTTTGTGTAGTTGTGAGTTTAATTCTTTCATTTCTCTCCTTTTCAAAAATAGGGCCTATATTGGGAACAAGAATTGATTGTGACCAATTTTTTAAATATAGGTGTAAAACGTATGATACCACCTGCATATGCACCATTATAGTTGCATATGATCAATTGTGCACCTTTTTTTTTATAATTGGCTGAATTTGTTGTGTGCATGTGTTATTTGATTTGCACCATTTGTAACACTTCTCACATAACCCACGACAATTAGCGTAATACATTGGCCACAACTCTTCAAGTTTTGCACCCAAACAACTGTGACCTGCATATCATTTGCTATAAATTATGTGCTTTCTTCACTTTTTCTGCCACTTTCTACACCAATCTGACATGTACCTTAAAATAATCATTTTTTCCCAACCCTCCTCCTAAAATACAAAGGGTATAATTGTCCAAATTCAACCAAAATAACTTTAATCTCTATTATTTTGGACCACCCCAAATACAAAAAAGTCTCCATTATATTGGAACAGAGGTAGTATATTGATCAGATTGTAATTGGAGAATGTTAGTTTTGGCTAGAGTGGTTAATGTAGAAGGTTTCATGTAACCTTATTGCGTAAAATTGTAGTTGTGCTCGATGTTGTTGAGATGGTGACTTACCATGAATCTGTAATGAGCATCGTCATGTATGTCTGGATAGATGATGACCAATTGAGTCAAAAGATATGTTCATTAATTCACCTTTTCTCTTTTAGTTCCATTTCGATCTAATTATGTGAATTATGCTCCTCTTTAATTATACCCCTCTTAGGTTGGAACCTTATAGCTTGTCCTAGCAGTCATATTTTGTTGCTAGATGTTCTCACTGTGAATGTTAGCCACTTTCCTGTAGATGAACATATTAGTATATGAAGCACATCTCTTTGCAGATATCAAGGGCCTCTTTAATTCCAGAGTCAAGCTACATTGCAAAGCCTGCTGCCTCTTGGCTTGATGACTTCCTTGTGTGGATGTCACCAGAGGCTTTTGGTTGCTGTCGGAAGTTCATAAATGGTACTTACTGCCCACCAGATGATCAGGTTGGTGCTTGTTCATGTGTACGCTAAAAGCTTATCTAGTTCGTTTTTCTTTTCATTTTTTACTGGATGATTGCCATTGTACTTTTGGAATTTGAAATTTAGTTTTATGGATTGGAATTTCTTCCTCTTGTGCACACTCAAGAATGATGATGGAAATGCACGTGCACATTTTCAAGCATCAACAGTTATCTATTATTTGACCTTTTTATTCCAGCCTGTGTTTTTGTTTATTTATTTATTTTTCCAGTTCTCTTTCTGGTTTTGGGATTGGACGGGTGGGACCCTTTTGTTCTAGGTCCATGGTTGCACGAAGGACTTCTTTGTCAACACAAAGTAATGGTGTAAGCAGTTTAGTATGAGATGTTAGTAGTGTGAACCATATGTCATATTTTGTGTCAAAACATATCACAAATCTTGGGTAATATATTGGTAAAATCACAGGGCATATTATCTTCCTAAACTAAGTGATACATTTATTTAGGTTTTTTAATTTGTTAGTAATTCATTTGGTTAATATATCTAACTCTGTTGGGTGATTATAGAGCCATTTTATGCACAGATGCAAATTGAATACGTTCTGCAAATAAACTGCAAAGAGCTCTGAACACTTGCAAATACAGGTTCTAGAATACGAACATTCAAAGAACTGTATATGTCATTTGTTGTTCTAAGATTGACATTGTTAATAACGTGTGTCTGCATGTTTTATGTACTAAAGAATGGTCTAGACTCTTAATAGTAACCTTATTTTTGTTAATCTAACTTGTGGTCAACATATTTAACCTGCAAGCAATTGTGATCTGACTGGAAAAAAAAAAAAAAAAATTGTGATCTGAATTCAGGTTTTCCTAAAGTAAGGATAACAAGCAACTAAAATTGAAGCACAAGTTTTGCTGATTAAATTGGATCAAAGAGTTGCTAATTTATGGCTTGAAAAGAGTAATTTTATGACAAATACTGAAGGCATAATACGACCTAATTATTATTTGTTATGCTTTTTTCCTGGATAAATTAGGTGATTCGTCTAGGGATTTGCTGTAATATAGAAGTTCATTATTGTTCGAAAATAAATTGAAGTATAAAGATAGTTTAATAATTTGGGGATTCTAACTATTAAGTGTTTGAGTTATTTATTTAGGTAGATTAAGAGCTATGAATATGAGGAGTTAATGTTTTACTTTTCTCATGTCACACTTTGTAATGTGGCTTCTCAACTTCACAGGGCCAAGAAGTGGTATTGGAGTTTTAAATGATCTTTAAGGGTTGTAGGTAAAAGAAAAAGTAGAGCGTTATTGAAATTATTGATAAACATTTTCTAGGGACCACCTTGTGTGAAAGTTGCAGTTATGATGGACTGACATGTCTAAAAATTGCAACCCTATTTTCTTGGGACCCGCATGTCATGAAATTGCACATAACTATTTCTTGGAACCTACACGTCATTAAATTGCATGACTAATTTCTTGGGACCACTATGTCGTTAAAGTATAGAGAAGTAATTTCAGGGGACCAGGTCAATAAACTGTGAAGGAGTTTGTTACGGAGGGAAAGATGGTTGATTTTCTAAATGAAAAGCACTACGGTTTGAAAAATACCATGTTGTTAACTGAAGAAATCAGTGGTTGAGTTATGGTTGAAGAAATATTTCAATTTAAGGGAGTGTGTTGGAAGATAAATTGAAGTTTTAAGGATAATTAATTTGTTTATTAGTTTAAAAATTTTAACTATTAAATGTTTGAGTTATTTCTTTAGGTAGATTATATGAGATTCTAATGTTAATGTATCTGTGTTCTCGTATCACACAATATAAGGGTGTATGTGTACTTGTAAAAGTGTGACTCCTTTACACGAAGAAAAGCTGATGCCTAAAAATTTAACCCCTCTCTAATAAAAGGGATGTTCTTAAGTGTAAGAGTGCTTTTAATAATATTATGTTTTTCTGGGTTCTCTCTTTTCAACACTTCTAAGAATTCATTTCTATTTTAGATTGGGACTTCTCAACTCCAAAATTCAACAATTATTTCCAGCTTTACCAAATTTATTGTTTCAAAGGGGTTTGTTAATGGGCTCATTACAATTTTACAACATTATCTATAAGCTTTAACTTTTCATATTCTAACTTAGATTACACTCTAGTCCATGAATTCTGAAAATCAAATTTTAGTATATTACAAGAAATATATATATCATGAAATGTTTTCTCAACAAACTTGCACTTCTAGCTGATCTTATAAGAACCAAAATACTAAATATAAAATAGCAGGAAGCAGAGTACTTATGCTGCAAACAATGAGGAACTTGCAGCAACTTATGCTTGTTCCTTATTTTGTTAATTGGAGGAAAACTGTTTATAGCATTTATTAAGTAAACGTGTGTTTAGTTTTGCCTTAATTTTGAACTTAATCTTGTTGCTTATAAATATAGGTAATACATGTAACTTACCAAAGTGGTGATCTTTCTTTCCCAGCCGCCATGCTGCTCACCTGATGAAGGTTATTGTGACATTGGCGGCATTTGCAAGGATTGTACAACAGTAATGCCCTCTCTCTCTCTCTCTCTCTGTGTGTGTGTGTGTATTTGCACAGGTGCCCTGGTGCTTTAAGATGTCTATTATTTAAGAAACTAATTGTACATGGACAGCAGATTGTCTGTGTTGATGATTATTTGATTACTGACACCAATGCAAGGCTTTCAAAATCTGAGACTTAAGGTTGTTTTCCAGTGTTTCCGCCATTCAGATTTGGTCAACAATAGACCATCTACACAGCAGTTTAGGGAGAAGCTTCCATGGTTCCTTAATGCTCTGCCATCTGCCGATTGTGCAAAGGGTGGACATGGCGCTTACACGAATAGTGTAGATCTAAATGGTTGGTAAGGTTGTCATTTCCATTTCATCAAGTAGACTTGCTTCATCTAAATTCCTTGCCTTGAATTCCTTGTCAGGTTATGAGATTGGTGTTATACGAGCTTCGGAGTTTCGTACATATCACACACCACTTAACAAACAAGTACTGTAAAGCTATTTAAAGAGTTGATCCTTTAGTTTGAGTATAATTGTTGCAAATTTTGTTGAGCATCCCCTTTTGCTTTATATGACATATTTTCCTCAGAGTGACTATGTTAAAGCACTGCGAGCTGCGAGGGAATTCAGTTCAAAAATTTCCAATTCTTTGAAGGTTTGAACTCAGCATGCCAAGATCTCTTTTCATTAGTTTCTGTTACACTATTTAAGCATAATTTTTACAATGAAAAGATTCAAATAAATTTTTCTCCTTTAATCATTACCATTGGATGCCTAAATTACCTTTGGTTGCGGCCCTTCCCCCAGATCCTGCGTAATCGTGGGATGCCTTCGTGCACCGGGCTGCCTTTTCTTTGAATCATCACCCATTGTAATGTACTGTACAAACAAAGGGTCTAAAGATGCTTCTGGTTTGATGGTCTTCCATCTTTTAGCAATGTGTTGTTTTGTTCTATGGTTCAGCTACTAGTGTTGCTTTTCTATGCAGAAGTTGCATAGAATGCATTGGGAGTAGGGAAATTAATTTCTTATATGTCATATATTCCAACTAAATTATGGAATGATGCTACTTCTTAAATATAAAAAGCATCTATTTCTTATGAAGTGATTTCTGGCTTGTAGCTCTATAATCATGCTGCTAGACGTATCTTTGAAATAATATTCTATAGGTGCTCGAACATTTGGTGTTGATTTATTGGTACTTTGATAAACATGAACACACGCATTTAGGAAGTTCTCTTCATTTGCTTTCTCATCTTATATTTCTTTGATTTCTAGCTGTTACCCAACTCTCTTTGTTGTTAAGTGGTAAAGTTAATTGATAAAACGGCCGTTGTTACTTTCTGATGCAGATCAGCATTTTTCCATATTCTGTGTTCTACATCTTCTTTGAGCAATATCTGGATATTTGGAGGATAGCTTTGATCAATATAGCTATAGCACTTGGTTAGTATTGTAAATGTGATTATGATTTTATGAGACATTATATCAAGCCTTCAAATCCTGTTACATCTATTTTACATGTACATGTTTTAAAGGAAAAAAATGAAAACCCCTGCTTGTGATATTGAGCTGTTCTTTCGAATCATTAATTTGGTGCAACGGAATACATTCATTAACTAGTTATTTGTAATTTAGTTACTAGAAGCCCATTATAGCAAAACAAATTATTTCATAATTGAATGTGGAAACTAAGTGAATGGATGATCTAGTTTACTATTTCGGCCAGAAAATTTTTTCATTGCAACCAATACCTAAAGCCATCCAGTTTTACGGTTCCTGGTGTCTTCTAATCATGTAACTATGTTTAGTACTATGCAAGTTAAGGGTAACACAGAAGAAAAGTTTCTAGTAGAACCAAAAAATTTGGAGGTCTTTTAAGAGTTTTTAATCTCCATATATTTATTTTGGTGTTTATACATTTACTGTAATTGTTATTTGCTTTACTTCCCTTTCTTGCACTATATTTTCATTTTCCTATGTGAGAAGATGATTGTGTGTTGCAACATAATTTTTTTTATAAAATAACACTAGTTGCGGTTCTTTTTGTCTGAAGTGCAACCTTTTCCCTGTTGACATAGGAGCGTTGCTACAATGTTACATCCTGCTTGAGTGTTAGTTTCAGTAGATACAAACCCCTTCATCTTCTCTTATCCTTTTCCCCTTGTTCCTTTTTCATATGTCAGGGATATTTCTTTCCTTAAAACTGTACTGTTCAATCTTAATGTTTCCGCTGCGTTTTCTATTTTCTCTTCTTTGGGTCCTATCTACATTTCAGCTAGTGTGTGCTATATTTATTTTTGGTCATATAATGCCATGCAGGTGCTATATTCGTTGTTTGTCTGCTTATCACTTCCAGGTTTCATTTCTCTTACCCTTAATCCTTTTTATGTTACTGCATAACGGCACCTTTTTTTAATCATTTTAACTGACTTTATGTTCTGGGATTGCATTTGAATCCAGTTTTTGGAGTTCGGCTATCATCCTTTTGGTTTTAGTGATGATTGTTGTGGATCTAATGGTAAAAACTGAAACTCCTCCTTGGTTTGGTGGGTGGGTGAATGTTTCATTATTGCCTAGATATGCATGTATTACTGTCGATGTCCTAATAATTTCATCTATGCTCTTCTTCAATTTTT
>CATIWJ010469778.1:0-12486 GCA_949640765.1 Croton laevigatus | reverse complement strand
CAAAAACCACCGTCTTTGGGTGTCCGACACCAGGACTATAACCAGGTGATGTTGGTCGGAAATCATTTGTTGTTGAACCAGTAGCGGTTTCAGTCAACTTATTTTGGTGCAAGTTTTCTTTGTTGCCAACGGCTACAGGTTTAGTGGCTTTAACAGAATCTTCAACGTTAGAAGTAGTAACTGGTTTCTTGGGATGACCGACACCGGGGCTATGACCGGGATCCGTTGGTCGAAAATCTTCAGCATTGGAGCTAGTGACTGGAATTTCTTCTTTTGGTTTAATGGGTCTTGACTGTGTAATCGGAATTTGAAGGGAGGAAGTAATTAGAATCAAGAAAAAATAAGCAAACTTGCTTGATCTTAGGGTTTTTGCCATTGTTGCTGAAAGAGAAGGTGAAGAGGATAATAGAAGAAGCTTGAATAGAAGATTCTAATTAATATAATTAGCTAAGTTTGGATGGTATGATTGAATTGTGGGTTTGAGTTGGTATTTATAAGCAAAAAGTATGGTTACTGTGATGAATAATAATTGTGGTTTCAGAAGGTTATTTTCATTTTGGATGGCTAGATTTTAAATGGGTTTTTCTAAGATTGACTTTCTTTATTTCATTTTTCTTCCAAATCTTGCATGTCCTTCAATTTCTTCTTTTTCTATTAGTTTATTTTATCATTAATTTGTATTTTATTTAGGAAACTATTTATAACTGTTCGGTTAAGATTTGGGAGATTTCGAGTTAAAAAAAAGTATAAATAAATATATATATAAATTTAATATGAATGAAATAGCAGTGATACTAAACAAAAGCTCTAAAAAAATTCAAATATTAAAAATGCAATGATTTCAGTTTGTTTTTTAAGAGTAACGATTTTTAATTTTAATAGAGAGTTTTATTGCTCTTAGTAGTTCTGTCCGACTCAAATTCTAGTGACTCGTACCAGATAAAGAATTATATTGTTCTTAATAGTTGTATCTGACTCAAATCCTAGTGACTCGTACCAAATATACTGGATATATGTGTTTATTTAACTTCTCCAAAATTCTTTAAAATGGGTAAAATCCATTAACTAAAAAAAAAATTTACAATACATTAATGAAAATAAAAATTAAATTTACTATTATTAAATGAAAATTGACCTCTTATTGTGGTGAAATATTGAGTACTTTAATGATCGGATATGGTAAGGGCGGCAATCAATTTGATCAAATGTTTGACAAGTAGTATATATTAGCAAGCTAAGGCTATATAAAACAAAATTGTGCATTCCCCACCACCAAAATAAACACCAAAATGATAGGGATTCTTCTGTACTCCCCACTTACAATTTTAGAATGTTAATGATTTACATGCTACTTTTATATAACTCTTTTGGTCGACAATTTCAATCTGTTTATATGCTCTATATTTTTTGCCGGTTAAGAAATGGCTTGAATGATTACGGCCGCTCAAAGGGTAAGATTCCCTTATAGTGCTTAGTATGCACAATTTTTATACACTTTACTCAATCTAATTTGCTAACATTATTATTTGGTTAATGGAAACAATTTTTATTTTTCCCTTTCGGCATTGTGCTATGTCTTCTCTTTTGTCATGAAAATTAATTTCTTTAGAGTTTTCTATTATTTCTTCTAATTACTAATATGGATTGTTTGTTTATAAGATCCAACTTAATTGACCTAACTAACCAAACAGTATAGCTCTAATGGCTCATTAGCAAATGCTAATTAAGGCAAATCGTAAAAAGTGGTGGATTCGAATTCTCGACAGCGGACATTCCCTTGAACAGTGATTTTCCAAACATTAATGGGTTGAACAAGGATTTAGTAAAGTACGACCTAGATATTTTACGAGAACGAGGACGTAAAAATGAAAATTAAAAAAAAATGAAAAGTTTACCCTTTTAGTTGCACAAAAATTATAGTAGTAAAAGATTTGGTAATTTTGATTTAAAAAAAAAAATTAGCAACTGTGTTGTTGTATACAGAATGTCTGTAGAGAAATTGCTGGCTTCCACTGTGTAAAAAAAAGGACAAATTTTCTTCTAGGTGCTTTGCTATCCTAGAAAAAGCTATGAAAACGAAGTATAAAACCTTACCCAATAAAGTCAAACTTCATTATTGGAGGGACATCAATTCACCAAGGTTCAGATTCTCTTTTAGATCACTCCTTTTTCATTTCTTTCAATTTAATTATTACCACCCATTTATGTCAATAATAGTAAATTTCCCACAATGGAAAAAAAATTATAAATATTAGTTACAGGTTTCTAAGTTAAAAATTATACTACTTCGATCCTAATTTATTGAGATTTTAAGGTTTTTTAGTGTTCCAAAAATAAATGAGATTTTTGATACTTTTTATGGTTTGGGTAGATTACAACAAAGTTATGTGGACTGCTGATTTTGCAAAGTGATCTACCATGTAATTGATTTTCCTCGGAAAGAGACGTTTTGGATGCTATTGATTAAGCGGTCCATTTTGTTAAACTCTGCCCATAATTTCCACACACAATTTAAGGGGATTTAAAACCCGAGAAATAGCACACTTTAAATCTAATTCCACGGTGAGCGAATTTGAGTTGAGGTTGGATATACAGAATAGTTCTAAAGCTTCAATGATTGCAAAAATTTCCAAGACATTGGAATCTTGTTGCCTTGTGTTAATAGAATAGATACAGAGTACAATTCCTAGGTGATCCCGAAGAATACCTCCGATTGTGAGAGGCGGAGGGGTTTACTAATCGTTGAGCCGTCTACATTGAATTTGAAGGAACACGAGAGAGGTACAGCCGAACAACTAGGTCCAATATTTGATTATTAGTTATAGTTATGTAACAGTAAAAACCACTATAAGCCGGCATTGAAGAAAATAAGTTAATTTATAGGACAAATTCCACTATCAATAAAACCAAGTGGTTAATTTGCAATGGATGGTTCATATGCTAGCCGGAAATTTGACAGAAAGCCTATGGAATTTTTTTAATGAAACAAAATTAAAGGACCTTTTGACCTTAATTTCATAAAATATGTGAAATATTTTTATAATATTTATAGGTTTGACTCTACTCCTAGGAGTCGGTGAGTTCATGTTATTTCTGTCACAAATCAACAAGTGCCAAATCCTCATATGAGATCTTTCAAAGCAAATGTTGGTGGTGTAGTCTTAGTAGTATTATTAAAACCATTTTTAATTCAAACAATATGTTATTAATTAGTGGAAAGAAACCTTTTCAAAAAAAAAAATAGTGGAAAGAAACCACAATAAATGATTATATGTATATATTTTTTTAGCATGCGTATCAAATCAGCATGTCCCTCCTATAATTCAAAATCATTATTGCTAGACATATGCATCATATAGTATAAGAATATGCTCAAAGTATCACCTAATTGTTGAAACTTGGAAATTAGGTGAATTTCTGATTGATCGATATTAAAAATTAGTGCTACCTGGTTAATTTAATTAATTTATGTGTGTTTAACACGCACGATTTATATTAATAAGATAAGATCAACCGTATTCTAACAGTTGGGGGTAATAAGCTAATTTCTTTTAATCTTATAATTTATAAATGTAATTTTACTCTAATTGTTTATGGTGTTTGAATTAGTTAAAAATGACAATTTTTTTTCCAAACAAAGATGACAAATATAGTATATAGCTACAGTTACTGTTGATGATGTTGTTGCTGCTGCTGCTGCTGCTGCTACTACTACTAACTACTACAACTACTGATCCTCCTCCTCATACTACTTCTGCTATTTCTCCTCCTCCTCTGCTACTATTGCTGCTGCTGCTATTGATGCTGCTACTCCTCCTCCTACTATTACTACTGCTGCTGCCATTACTATTACTACTCGTACTGTTGCTACTTACTACTACTATAACTGCTGCTGCTAAGATAACAGTACCTAGTATTCTTAAGAACTGAGATTACATAGTCCTAGTAAAAATATATAAAAATTTTCCCTTATATTATTATAAATCTATATTTTATGTTTACTCCTTTCTAAGTTTATTTTTAACTTACATCTATTATTTCATCTTATGAAATCATAATTCAGTTTCATCATTTTTTTTTTAAAATTTTGGATCATGTCTTGTAATTATTTAACACAGGATTAAACATGTGTAGATTTTAGCCATTAAGTAGTTAATAGTAGATGTGAGTATTAATTAATAAATACAATTATTGATTAATTAATACATAGGTTTTTAATGTAAAATTGAAAAAGTGATGGAGGTGATTTCATGAAGTGATTATTGACAAAGTTGATTTTTAAAGACGTGAAGTTGAGTATATTTGGAATAACTGCTTTTTGAGTAGCGACAGATAATCGAGCTGAGTAACGGACAATTACTAAGATGAGATGCGATGGAAAGTAACAAAAAGTGATCAGTTACTTAGCTGAGTAATGAGCTGTTACTGAGATGGACATGATGAGCAGTTATAAGAAGTTTTTGGTTATTGAGGCTAAAGATGGGTGGTAATCTCTGAGACGTGATGGAACTTATTGAAGATGTGGTGCATATATTCAACAATATACATACATGTATATATATTAAACATAAAATCTTACTACAAAAATATTCTAAATGGCTATATCTACATTATTTTCCTAAAAAAACTTTGAGTTCTTTATTTCAATATGTGAATCCATTTGTTTCTTTATTTATATGGTATTTTTTTATTAATTAAAAATGATACAATTAGTGAATGGTTGATTTTAAAATATAAAGTCAAGCACATAAAAAAAGTCAAAATTCTCTATACAAATTGAATGGAGAGAGTACTAAATTTTTTATTAATCATTATATAAAAAAAATTAATAATAATAATAATAATAATAATAATAATAATAATATTATTATTATTATTATTATTATTATTATAAGAAAATCGTAAAGGAATGCAAAAATTAAAAATTATTATTTACTAAATTTCATATTAGTGTATAGTTAAGATAATGATGAAGACAAAGATGATAATAAAGAAAATGGAATAATAAAATTGAAGAACAAAATTAAAATAGAAATGTCCTGAATAATTTAGCATTTATTTTTTAATATTGATATTATTTAAATATTATTTCCAAGCAATTTTTCAATTGGGAGAAGGATATAAATAATCTTTTTAAGTTTTAAAACTCAAAAACAGCCCCTTAAGTTTTAAGGCCCAAAAGTAGCCCCTCCTACAAAAACAAAAAAAGAAAGCCCACTGACGGTTCATAATTTGTACATATTATATTCATAAAATACTTACAAATTAGTTGGAAATTGTTTATAACCTGTTCATAGCATGTTTATATTCTGTTCATAAAATTTTCACAAATTATTAATAGCATGTTCAAATTCTGTTCATAAAATTTTCACAAACAAAAAAGCTATTTTTAGGCTTAAAAATATAAAAAGGTTAATTTTGAACCAAGAAATCTTAAAGAGACTATATATACCCAAATTCCTAAAAAAAAAGCTACAGAAAAACCTTTCCTTTTTTAATTTTTAAAGGACTTTTATTAGTTTTTATTAAAATTGCAAATTTTTTTAGCATGGACCATGGTCCATACTTTCAACCTTTCCCTTCTTTCCCTAGTTAGTTATGGTTCCAAAGAAAGTAAGATTACAACGAAAAATATGATTTTTCATTTTTAATAGTAAAACCAATGATCTTGTTGTCTCACCTGTATTTTGCATTCATATACAAACAATAAAATGAGTCCGGTAATTTAAAAAATGATTATTAATAATATAACGAAAACAAACAAAAACTACAAGCGAAATGTCTCACGCTAAGATCTCTAGCACTGCCTCTCCATTTTAATTAATTTCAATTTCAATTTCAATTCCAATTCCAATTCCAATTCTAATTCTAATTCTAATTCTAATTCCTACCATTCTAAACAATTATTCATTTTAAACTTGAGCTTTTTGTCTTTTCGTCCAAGTGGAGGGTTCAAATGCTCATATCTTTTTTTATTTTTTTGAGGGAAAAATGCTCATATTATTATTATTATTATAATATTGAATCCGGAATCTAGTACAAACCACTTGCACTGTTTTTGGTCAAGAATCGAAAATTCAAGTCAAACCCACTACATATATACACCCACAGAAACCAGCGAACCCACGCCCATTAAAATGGAGTGACTACCAACTCTACTTGTCTCTTAATTAAACATTAAATTAAGAACTAATTACTAGTCAAATAAAACAAATGATGAGCAGCCCTTATAAATTGGAACATTAAAAATTGAAAGAATCTTGCTTGTAATTGGTTCCTCGACTTAGGGAAGTCCCCACGAAGCCTCCACTCATTGGATTTAATTATTATGATTAACTCTAATTAATGATACTTTATTAGACTATAAAAGAGCATTTTGCTAGGCTGTAGTGCATAAGTATTTTGTTCTGTTCGTTGTTAGTGGTGTGATTAAATTATCATTAACTTGCCAAAACAAAATATCTTTCTTTCTCCCTCAAAATGTTACTATTAAGTAAAATATCTACGTTCTGAACATTTTTCTCTATATAGTTATTTTGTAAATTTTGTTGAAATTGCTCTTGGAAAAATAAAACTAGACTTATTTCTTTTTAAAATCAAATTAATCAATTAAGAATTTGATTTTTTTAAACCCCACCCAATTTTCGAGGTTTTGTCTGACTAATCCCGACTTCCATCGGATACCTAGCAGAGTGGTGAGCAGTAGCGGAATCAGAATTTATGGGAAAGGGCGCAATTTTTATTTTCCTCAAAAATTTTCAAGAAAGATTTGAAAATGTTACAAAATTTTAGACCAATTTTAAAAATGATTTTGGGTTAAGCAAGAATAGCTGGTCGCTTAACATTTGGAGCAACTTCGTTAGTAACAAATGATTTTAACTCTAAATAAAATATGTTAAATCAGATTGTTTTAAAACATTTGATTCAATTTCCATTCTTTGAGTACAACTATAACAAAGTTCGCAAAATATATTATCATATGACGGATAAAGTTCAAAATGGAGTAATTGCACCATGAATCCAATTTTAATCAGAACTAGTTGACTCTAGGATTTTATATTTCATCATGTAGAATCATATTGAACTGAATATATTTTTTTTTTTTTATAACAAAGAGCCAAAATTTCCTACATATTTGGTTGATTTCCAATATGAAATGACTAAAAAATGAATGGTTCATTTAATCAAATCATTAGCGAAATAAAACTGAAGCTCTGAATTACATGAAACTGGACTTTATTTGCACTATCCAAAGTGAATTAGTATACGCAATCAAAGTGGGATGTTGAAGGAAAACTGTGCTTTTGGAATATGAATAATACATATTCTAACCATTCGAATCGTTGGAAAATTTGAATCCTGATCTATTACAAAGATATTGCATGATTAATGGTTCTCTTCTAAAAAATAATTATATTTCAAATTTACTATTTGAATACTTAAATTAAAAATTATATTAAGAACACGTATCACCTTAATGTATAGATTGAAGCATTAACAAATAAAAAGTTTAAAAATGAATTGATTGAGAATCAAATTGTCTTAAATGTTGGGGAAGAAAAAAGAGAATCAAATTCAGAAAAAAAATGTGAATTTTATAAAAAAAGAAAATACTTCCAACGTATGGAGAATGTCGTGCCTTAGGTACCAAAATCCCAAGTTTTGAATATTAGACAAACTCACTTGAAATTGTGAAGTATCTAATATTGTTTTAAGTTTCTTTTGAGCTGTCTCAGCATTTTAAAGTCTTGCCCAAGTGATCAAGGCCTGAAAAGTTGCAAAATTGTTGAAGCTTTGATGCTGGCACAGAAGTCGCAACCGTGACAAGTACATTGCTCTCGCGACCCAGTTGTTTTCATTGAAGATATAATCCTAGCACAACCATCGCAACCACGACCTAGTACCTCGCGCTCGCGACCTGGATTATTTTCAAAGTCCAAAATTTCACTCAGCTACTGGAAAGCTTGCGACAAGCTTAGCGCTCGCGACCAAAACGAAAACTGGAGGTTATGGAGAAAAATCACTTAGTAGCGACCACGACATGTCCAGCGCGCTCGCGACCAAAACAGATTTTGGCCAACATTTTTCTCTGGAAGCTACTGGAACAAACGCGACGAAGGGCTCGACCGCATCCAAAACATAAACTAGCCGTTACAGCCTAGTCATGCTCACGACCATTACATTGCGCCCACGACATACTGATATGCATCCAAGCGACTACGCTTCTGACCGTTAGGCAAGTGCACCTATCGTTCCGCAATATAGCTACCGGAGTACCGAGTGTCGTATCCCACAGGGACTAACGATTACTAGTACTAACTCTCTTCCTATTATATAACCGACAAATTAAGTTCTTTTTGAATTTAATAATTAAAATTAAGCGAATAAATTAAATGGAAAAGGACACACGTAAATCACTTCAGAAAACAAAGAACAATGATTTAAATAACAGAGGTGAAGACGGTGTCTGGATTTTGAATCCCCTTCAAATCGCTGCTGTTTTTATTTTCAATTCGCCACCTCTCTGTCTCTTCTTCGTGAATTTCTGGGTTCTTCACTACAATCGGTGCCTCCTTCCCAAAATGGACACTGATCGCTGCTTTTTTCGACCGCCCAAAAGCACTGTTCTTTGTTCCTATTCTCAGAATCGGAGGGTAAACACCCTGATTTCTCCTTTGATTGGGTCTGTTCCTTTTCTCTTTCAAACCTCTACTGTGTTTTCGATGTCTCCTCTCCTCTTTCAATCGTTGCCTTCTGTCTATACTTCAAATTTCGAAATCAATTCTCCACCCAAGAGAATCGATCTTCTCCCTTTTCAAAACTGATTTCAAATCTCTTCTAATCAACCTCGATCAGATTATCCAAAACTCTTTAACAAAATTTCCTCTGTAATTCGAATCGCTTGAAAACTACTCCTGATTTCCTCTTCGGTTCAAAACACGACACACAAAGTAGAAACCCATCTCTCTTTGTCTTTCGATCGAACCCACTGTAATACCAAATCGTGGCCTTTGTAAAATCAATTTCTGCAGGTCTATTCCCAAGCCAAAACGCAACGTTGAGGAACTAGAAGCTCTCGTTTCTTCTTTTAACCAAATCAGTGTGGAGCTCCATCAAAACGCCAACTTTAACTGCGTTTTGGACTGAAATTTAATCCATGAAAACACTGCTGAAGTGTGTGTTTTGGAAAATAGCTAAAAAAATCCCCTGAGTTCTGGACAATACAAAATAACCCTATGCATTTTGGAATAACCACGAAACAGCTCCTGAAATTACAGCACTACTTCATTTAAGTTCACAACTTTGCATTTTCCTTCAAAATACACATTATCACGCCATTTTTCCAAATTTCCGTTCCTTTTTGCTAATACGCTCGATTATAACCTGACAAATAAAAAGTAATAAAATAAGTGCTACAAAGATAAATTATTCACCAATTATAAATAAAATTCAAGCAATATTTCCACATAAAAATATGTTTAATTTAGCACTTATCACGTACCCAAAGTCAGACACAACGGCTAGTGCATTTAATGCTGAGCGGCGCAACAGGTATCTGTTGGAAAGACCGTTTAAAATTTTATGTGAGAGGTCGTGCTCGCGACCTTGACAGAAAAACAGAACAGTTTTTCTATTCTACCTTCCAACGGCTAGTTTTTTAGTTGTGGGTATAAATACCCATCAAAATTGTATTAAACAGGTTAGACAACTACCATATTGAATTCTTTCAACAATCTCATCGTGAAAAATCTTCTTTCAGTTACTTTTATTTAATTTTGAGTTTTTTGTTAGTTGGGTTAGCATTAAACCCACATCTTGTTTAGTTGTTATAGTTTGAGAGTGAGCTTTAAATTCTTGTTCTTGTTCATTGTAAGTTTGGGGTGATCACAAACCCTAAATTTGAGGTGAACTTATAAAACCTTATGTATATTCTTCATTGTGTTTTAGTGGAACCCAATTCCTTCTAGGATTGGAGAAGTGGACGTAGGCAAGAGTTTGACCAAACCATTATAAAATCCTTCTGATTAAACCACCAAAATTTCAGCTTAAAATTTTTAGAAGACTACTAATTCACCCCTCTCTTAGTTGACAAGGGACCAACAAAGTATTCTATATACTCTTAAATAGACTAATTCAGTTTCTAAAGAGACATTATTTTTTGTGTCATCCTAAAGTTTTATAAAAGTCTCTTTAAGTAAAAATAATTGTATTATATAGCTAAATATTGTACATAGATATTCTACTAGTATGTGTTATAATAGCTCAAGAAACAAAATTGAGGTTTGGAGTAATTGAATTCAAAACTTCAATTTTTATGAGACTGAGAATAACAACTCAAGTTGGCTAGTAGAATTAGTTGTGTATATAGGACTACTCATAGACAGTGGTGGGCTCAGAAAATATACATAATATGGACGAAATTAAATTAATATAATAAATAAAATATATATATTAATAAATTTTAAATGTTTATAATTACAATGCAACTCGACGATTTTTTATATTTTGAAATCGTCGTATATTCAATATTAAAGAAATTTTGCACACAACATATAAAATTAAAAATTAAAAAAAAATCATATTTCAACTAAATTTATCATAAATATCTACTTATTAATATATCATAATCATATTCAAAATTAAACAAACAAAGAAAAATTCAAATTAATAAAAAAGTATTAAACATTGGTTTTAGAATTTAATTTTGAAATTGAATTAATCAGAGTAAAAAACTGAATTCCATAAAATTGAAAAGTAAGATACAAATTCAAGCTGAGTTTGAAAATAATAAAGCTGAAATTAGAAAATGAAAGATGTCAAAATCAAATTTAATAACAACAAAAATTACAGTAATTATTATTATTATTTTTTGGGAATTGTACAGGCAATGTCAAATACACAGCTTTTTTCCTTTTATTTTGCAGACGGCTGCAGTGTAGAGTGTAGGACAAATTCCTAAATTGGAGAGGAGTAGTGTGCCGTGACTATTTATTTGTGCATTTTATCAGTTATATCTTTATATTATATATATGGCTTATATTGTCTAAGCTTAATTGACTAAATGCAATATACTATTTAAATTTTTTTGAAATATATGTGGAAACAGTCCCAAAAAATAGAATAACAAGAAAAGAGTTAAGATGAACAAAATAATGGAAAATAAAGTGAATTAGAGATTTTAAGAGTACATACTTAAAAATAATATGCAACAAAAGACTTTTCTTTACTACAAGTTTATTGAGAGTATATGATGAATTTATTGTGAGTATATGATAAGGGTGGGCTCAAGCTTACAGTACTTATCATTACTTAAGTCCACCCCTGCTCACGGATCAAACTAGTACAATATAATAATAATAAATAAATAAATAAAAACATAAAATATTTACTGTTAGATTAGGAGCCCTTTTCATAAATAGCAGATACCATGCCACATAATAAGTTCGAAAATGTAGAGCTAGATTAGGGGTGATTTTAGTAAATAGCACATAAAGAAGTTATTTTTTAAGGAAAAAATTAGCAGATATATGTTAGATATTTACAAAAATCGCACAAAAAAATAAAAATATTTTTCTATGAAAAATATAAAAATATTTTTCTTATATATTCTTATATATATATATATATATATATATTATTTTTTTTTCATATAAGAATAAGAATATATCAGAATTAATAGGAATAATTATATAGAGTGAAACCGTTGTAAAGGGGCGGCAATTAATTTAATCAAACTTTAGAAAAGCATTAATTACTTATTAGAGATAGAGATTCTCATCCTGTACTTTCCAATTGGAATTTTAGACTTAAATGGTTGGTTATGGCTTATAACTCTTTTGGTGAACAATGTGAAGTGAAATACATCTGTTTGGTAAGTTCATTGTTCTTTTATTCCTTTGTTAATAAATGGCTTTGGATGGTTATGGCCGCTCAAAGGGTAAGATTCCTTTCCAGTGCTTACTGTAAACAATTGTATATACTTACCCAATCTAATTTGCTAACAATACTTATTTAGTCGGTGGATTTGTTTTCCAAGAACTAATTAATCATTGGAGGGATAGATATCATCTAATATAAGGTTCAGATTCTTGTAGAACATCTCTATTTTTTATCTCTGACAAGCTCTAATGTTTTGTGAACCACAAGTGCTTTTAAGATTAAATGATCTTGCATATCCTAGAATTGCTAATAAATGTAAATAATAGAAATTTTCCTGTTTTTTGGGAAAAAATTATGACTATTGAAGGTTTGTAAATGAGAAAACTATTACTTTTTTAGTTTAAAAAGAATCTACATATCATTATCAGATTAACCTAAAATTGAAAAGTAATATAGGTCACCGTCCAAGCTACAGATATGGCGGGCTGGTGGACTGAAGTGCTGCAACTGTTGGGTATGGAAATGGCGGGTGTGGTGGTAGGTATTGCGTGGTTTTTGTGGTATGCCCGGAATCAATTGGTGTGGCATAATAAAACCTTTTCACCC
>CATIWJ010469643.1:0-13520 GCA_949640765.1 Croton laevigatus | reverse complement strand
GAGAGGGGGTGTGTTGGAATCCCACATTGATTAGGAGAGAGGAGGATGTAGTCTTTACAAGGTTGGGCAATCCTCACCTGTCAACTCGGGTTTTCAGGTGAGTTAGGCCCAGATTCTTAACAACAAGAATTAGGCTTTTCTTTTCAATGACTACATGTTAAATTGCAAATAGAAAGAAACCAACTATTAAGATTAAAGGAGATGCTATTCATAGAAGATTTCATTTGAGCTGAATTTATCATGAAGAAAAAAAAAAAAAAAAAACGTTATTGAAGAAATATCATATTTTGGTTGAGACAGCTGATGGTTGCCATAAATTCTGTTTAATTTGTTGTTTCTTATGGTTTAGCAACTGTTGTATCTCTCTGTTGGCAGATTGTTTCTGAGGTTCGCAATACGGTAGAATCATCAGGTTTTGTGGAAGTTGAAACTCCAGTTCTACAGGTTTGTTGCCATATTCATACTGCTCGTAGGTCTTTACATCTTATATTACTTGTTATTATCATATAAGATATTCTGTATAAATTGTGTATTGAAAGTTAGTTTTGTATGTCATTTGAATTTTAAAGTAATGACACCAAACCAGACAAAATCCTTGCCTTCTTCACTCATAAAAAAAAATAATAATAAGTGCAGCCAAGTGCACGAGGCATCCCGCATTTACACAGGGTCCGGGGAAAGACCGCACACCCGAAGGTGTAATGTAGGCAGCCTTACCCTATATTTACTGCAAGAGGCTGATTCCACGGCTCAAACCTGTGACCTTTTGGTCACACGGCGACAACTTTACCGTTGCTCTTCACTCATAAAGCTAAAGTGAAATAGTCCAGTGAAGATGACTATTTGAAAATCTTATTCTAATTAATTTTTTGGAATGTGGAATTGGAAACATGAGGTTGTTTTTAGTATTCTTCTGTTTGTAGAGCCTTCTTGAATTTCTTGAATGTTATTTATATATATATACACTCCAAATTTCTAAATTCTTCTTGAAATATCTTATATATCTTTATTTCTTTTGTTTACATTATTTATTGTGTAATATGCATCTGGCAGTACTGTAAGATGGTCTGCATTTGGAAGTTGGTTTTTAATTGATTTCATCTACCAGGGAGCAGCTGGTGGAGCAGAAGCTAGGCCATTTGTAACATATCATAATTCTCTTGGAAGGGATCTTTATCTAAGAATTGCAACTGAGCTTCACTTAAAAAGAATGTTGGTGAGAGGTTTTATACTTACTTCTCATTTTCAAGCTTTGAAATCCGCTTCATTGTTAACCTTTTCTTTTCCTCTTTTCAATTATGTTCGTGAAAGAATTTTTTCTGGTACGAACCTAACAACACCTTCTTCATTCTAATTTTGTGGGGAAATTTTTAAGCATTACAGTCTTACAGGGAGATCTGTTTGTATTTTAGGTGCTTTTTAGCGAGTTCTCCATCTTCCCTGTATTTCTTGAGTTAGATTTTCGGTTATGGCCCTTTTTATTACCTTCAACCTTTAACTAATGTTACTTTTTATTTGATAATATGAATTCCAGCCATTTGAGTACGCACAAAAAGGATGTCTTTTGCCATATATATCAATTTTTCAGTAGATTTTGGTTATCTTTGGCATGACATTGGATGATACCTGATTATGATT
This sequence comes from Croton laevigatus, assembly GCA_949640765.1. Classification (NCBI taxonomy): domain Eukaryota; kingdom Viridiplantae; phylum Streptophyta; class Magnoliopsida; order Malpighiales; family Euphorbiaceae; genus Croton; species Croton laevigatus. The sequence continues at coordinate 11,882 of CATIWJ010469643.1, read as the reverse complement.
TTCTTTCTATGACACAATAGGTTGGTGGATTTGAGAAAGTATATGAAATCGGTAGAATATTCAGAAATGAGGGCATTTCACCTCGTCATAATCCCGAGTTTACCACTATAGAGGTATTCTTTTAGAGCTGTTATGCCTATGAACAATTGTGCTTTATAAGATATTACATGTTAAACACTTGAATTTGAATTTATGTGAAGGCAATCTGACCATTGTTGTTATTAGCTTGGTCTTTAGATGTATGAAGCATTTTCAGACTACCAAAGCATGATGAACATGGCTGAAGAAATTGTTACTCGCTGTGCTCTTGCTGTTCATGGGAATCTTACAATTGACTATCAGGTACAGATGTTGTGCCACTGCATCTGCCAATAGTTATGCCATTTAAGATATTTGATATTTGTCCATAATCATATTTGTGATTAACGATTTGTTAGGACTTACAACTCTCCTCTGTAAATGAGATTGATCAACTGTTGGATTGGTAAAAAAGTGTGTGCAATGTATTGTTGCAGGGAGTCGAGATTTGTCTAGAACGGCCTTGGAGGAGGGAAACCATGCACAATCTTGTAAAAGAGGCCACTGGAATTGATTTCAGCGAACTTAGTAATGATCTTAAAGTTGCTAAAGATGCTATCTCGAGAACAATTGGACATGGACTTGAGAATAAAGATAAATCTGCCATAGAAGCGTGCCCTTCTGTTGGCCACCTCCTTAATGAGGTACCTGGAATATTATTGATACTATACTACCACATTCATGCATGTTAATTTCTCTGCTAAGTCCACATTGCAGTTTGTCACTTTCACTTGAATGCTGGTGTTAGATATTTCCTCTTGATCCAGGCTTATTTTTCTTTCTTTTTGTTTTTCTGGATAATCTATTTTTCATTTCTGTTGAGATTAATACATAGTTTAGTTTTCCAGGTTTTTGAAATTGTTGTAGAGCCGAACCTCTTGCAACCAACGTTTGTTTTGGACTATCCAGTTGAGATATCTCCTCTAGCCAAACCACATCGAAGGTAAAGATTTCTACCAGGAACAGAATGCCATTCAATTTAAAGGTCAAGGATATATTAGTATTTGTTAAACCTTTTTTCCAATTTTACTGACTGCTTTTTGTGTCAACTTCCAAAATTTTACATGCGTTTTGCCATAAGATGTTCTTGGTATAGAGAAAAATAGAAAATGGATTTGCATTTTCGAATTTAACTTGTATCCATGTGGGTTTGGCCTTGTTATTGTTGAGTATGCTAAATATATTTCTGTGATACCTGATCTAACTTCATTTTGTTGTATTTATATAAATATATTCCTACTTACATAAATAAATGATTCTCAAGTTATATTTCAAGGTGTAACAAGGCTTCCAAATAAATATGAAGTCTTTGAATGTGTCAGAGCTTTCTTTCTCATTTTTATTCTTTTTTCCTTTGCAACAGCCATGCAGGCTTGACTGAGAGATTTGAACTCTTCATCTGTGGTCGTGAACTTGCTAATGCATTTTCTGAATTGACTGATCCCATGGATCAGGTAAGTGTTTACAGAGTTTATGCATGTTTATTCTTCAATTAGACTCCCCCTCCATCCTCTTCCCCATGCAAATAGGATTAGAAGAATTCCTCATATTTATTGGAGTGTATTTTATGTTTCTGACATACCTGGACATAGGGTTGTTGAATTCATTGTTAATTTGCTTCTCTTGATGTTGACACGTATGCTTATTATAGTCAATGTAGACTTTGGTTGTGACATTTTTTGTTGTTTTCACGGGCGTTATTTGATTTGAAAGGTTCTTCAATTTGCAGAGAGAACGGTTGGAAGAGCAAGTGAGACAGCATAATCAGAAGAGAGCTGAAGCAATTTCAAAAGCAGACCTTTCTGAAGAGAAAAAACAGGACACAGATGATGATTCATATGAAGTGACACTTGATGATGACTTCTTAACTGCTTTGGAATACGGAATGCCCCCTGCTTCAGGAATGGTAATCATAACAATGCATGTTCCTTTTTTCTTCCCTTGTCAATTTTAGCTTATCAAAACCATGAATCTCCCAGCATACATACGCTTGAGTGATTATCTAAAATTTCCAATGTTCTCTCATACATGTGCTCTTTAGATGAACTATATTCCTTTTTTGTTTCTCTAGGGACTTGGAATAGACAGGCTGGTGATGCTATTAACAAACTCTCCTAGCATAAGAGACGTTATTGCTTTTCCCGTACTCAAGGTTCAGCAGTAGGTGCACAACAAAATCTGGCAGATTTGCTCCTTTTTCTGTGTTAGTAGTTACATATCCACCAAATTTCAAAGAAAATACTATTCTCATTCTTTTCTTGCCCTACTATGTTTAGGGATGCGGAAGCATTGATAATATCTAGCTTCCCTTCTTATATAACACGAAAATTTTGGTTCATTTTGATTTGATTTCTCTAGATTTGAGGAAATACAGTTAGTCGATTAAAATTAGGTTGAGCCTGGCATTTTTCGGAGGGGTCACAATTGAATGATTCGATTCGGAATCTTACCAAATTTGTTCTCCCATTGCTGGAAATATCCATGAACTTTAGTAGAAAGAATCTCTTACATTTCTTTCAGAATTTCTGCTACTGAAAAGCAATTGAAATTGCCTTCAACATATGTGTTATTGAAAATGTGTTGCTTCTTTTGCTTGGGGATGAGTTTGGATGACGATGATGACTGAGGATAGAATATCATCTAGTCTAATCATCTAGCTAAAAATGCAATGGATAGCATTTTCATAGCAATAAATTAGACAATGTTGGTACATTGTAATGCAATGTCATTGTGATTTCATTGCATGAATGCATGTTTAAGGTCTAAAGACATGACCACAAATTGGACGGTATAAGTTACTCTAAACCTGATTTATATTGCGAAAATATCGAAATTTAATACAGACAATTTAACAGATAATATTTTTTCTTAAAATAAATTAGCGCACCTTCAGATGACATAAATTTGAACACCAACAACCGTAAACATTATAAGAAGGGAAATAAATCATAACAAAAACTTGTCTTTAAAGAAAAGTTAAGCTTAGATGAATATGAACAACAAATTCAAAAGCATGGATTCCTTTCCAACTAAATTCTAAATCCAGTAAGTACATGTCCATCTAAATTTTACATAAATGACTGTTTAAATTTGAATGAAGAAAAGTCAGGTTCATCAACCGTTAAACAGACATGGAATATACTCATTTGAAAAAATTAAAGAACCGCTTGAAAGTTAAATAAAGAAGTGAAATACAATTGATTTGATCAATTTTTTTTCTGTGGTCTTAACATCTTGAGAGTAGGTGGAGGACCTCTTCCTTGAAGTTGATGACATCCAAGAACACAAGCTTCTTCACAAGAAGTAGGAAATGCACCATCCAACCCCATGCATATGGGCATACATTCTACCTTGCATTCTGCACCTGTTTTTCTATTAACTCTATTATGATCACCAAAACCAAATGAAATCTCAATTCTACACAATAAAACAAGTGTTATAGTAATTATTTGTTTATTTTTACAACTCATAATCATTATTATTATTTGTTCTCTCCCTTTTAAGAAAATGATGAACAAAGATTTTTTTTTTTCTTTTTATTGGATAAAGAAAGATAATATGATGTGATTCTAAAAGTAGTGTTGGTTTTATGCCTCAAAATTGATGTGAAATGGAGAGTTGTATGGGATTTTACTTGGATGGTGTAAGGTGATACAGAATTATTGGTTTTAAGCCTCTAAATGGGTGTAAATTTGAGAGTTGTATGGGATTACCTGGATGGTTTAGGGTGATAAATAATAATTGGCTAAATTAGGATACATTGACTTTGTCAAATGAGGATTTTATTATTATAGTGAACCACATAAAAATCACATGATTAGCAAAGTTGATTCGAGTCCTTTCACCTTTGTAAAATATAGAATACTAAATTCGATTCCTCCAAATTACATCATATGTTGTTAAAGTTGTGTAACGGTATTTCTATTAATGGAAAAAATCACATCAATCATTTAGATCGTTCATTCCATTCAAAATGTTCAATTTTAATGATTGGAAAAGAAAAAAAGCACGAATCGAATTAATTTGAAGTCAAAACCACAGAACTTATATCATTAGGATTAAAATATATTTGAATCAAATAACTGCTATACATTCTTTTTCTTATCCATAACTTCAAAATTGATAAGAATATGTAATCAAGATGAATCCAATATATAAACTCTTACTTCTCAGAAACACAATTAAAATTTTAATATTTAGAAACTATATTATATAGTTCAAGACAGTCAAAATAATGAATTAAATATGTATTTCCTTTCAAAGCCTTCAAATGTTTCAATCTTAAACAAAACATGTCTTCTTCAATTTTATTGCAAAGTAATTTGGTATCAGATATTTAGTAGTATTATAAACTTGCTTTGCTTGAAGAATTTTGCTTCTTGTTTCTATTATAAACTTGCAATTTAAGTTAAATTCAAATACAAACTCCATATAATTTTCATATCAAAGTCAAAAATATTATCTAAAAAACACAAATAAAAGTTATTATTATAATAGAAGAAAAACCCATTTCTCTTGTATGATATTAATGTAATACAAGTAGGTAGTTAATTAAGTTACAAATGTCAAAGGTTACAAAGTTGATCCAATTTGTTCCTCGAACAAATACTTATATATCATCTCGACTAATAATTCAAAAACTAATGAATTATTAGTAATGAAATAAGGTAACATTATATTCAATAATGGCATTACCACTAGTAGTATTGAAAAATCTTGTAAAAAGTTGAGCAAATCCTCTAGCCATTCTAAATTTTCCTCTTCCACCGACCACAGCAAGCTCACGTCGTGTTTGCATAACAGGATTTTTAGAGCAAACAACAAAAGAACTTCCATTAAATTTGCCTGTTATAAACCCAAAATCCAAATACATTACCAAACCCATTTCATCTTCTTGGCTAGCCATCACATATAACCCTTTTGCTCTTCCAATAATTTGGGAACTTTCTTCAACTCCTACTCTCATTGCATCATTTACAGCATAAGTTGTCCCAAAGGGGAGCCCTACAGTTGTACCAAAGGGGAGCCCTAAATGGGAGTTACTGGTATTTTGGGGTTGGGGTTGGGCTATTTGGACCACAGTTGAGTTTTTTCCACTAACTATGTCATGGAGAAAGAAATGAAGATTAGTCATTTTTTCTTGTGTGTGTTTGGCTGGAATTGTTTTAGAATAATATTGTAATTGTTCTTCTTTTGCATTTGCAATTCCAATCACATAAACAATCATAAGACACATCACAAAGAAAAGTTTTCCTTCCATTTTTCTTCAATTCTTCTTTCAATTTGTGTTTTTCTTTTTTTTTTGGTTTGTGTATATATAGATATATACTTACTATAATTAAGCATTTTGACTAGGTTAATACACCCTTTTCTTATAATATCCCAGCCATAATTTTTTTTTCTTTTTCTTTTTTTTAAAAGATTTGTTTCTTTTTCTTTTCTTTTTTTGCTTTTTTAAAAGATTTGTTTCTTTTTCTTTTAGTATTATTAGATAAGCCAACCAACATTTGTTCTATATAAAGATTTTTACTAATTTATAATCATTGAGAGGGTAGCAATGGACTTTGAGATATTTGATTTTGGATTCATAATCATTTAAAAAAAAAAACTCAATTATACTAAAAAGAATATTTTACTAATTTATAATGTTTAAGTTTAAATAAACATTATACTAAGTTTAAATAAACATTATACTAATTCATAATCATCATTTTTTTTAAAATAATCTTTAAGTTCATAAATTATTGAAATTTGCAATAGACTTTTACATATTTTATACTAAAACATTATTGGTAAGTCTCAAGTCAATTTTAAATGATAATCAAATTCAACAACTTATACCAAATCAATTATTCTAAGTGCCTATTTATAATTAAAAAGAAATATAGTTTGAGAAGTATTAAGGTGATATAAAATAACAAATATAGATTAATTTAAAGTCTAGTTGAATTTTTTAAGTAGTTGGGAGCCAGTAGAAGTGGAAAGACATTTGCCCTCGGTCCTAACAGACTGAGTTTAAATCTCCCTATCTACATCTAGGTGTGTGAGTTTATAACTATACTAAAAAAAAAAATAGAATCTTTTTAAACTACGCAAAATTATTTTTAAGGTCAAATCTTTTGCGAAACAATAGAGCTCTATCCTAATTAAAATGGTCAACAATTCTATTGTAAAAGAAGATATGTAATTTATTCCATTAGACTTTAAAATTTTGAAAAGTCAATGTATATTTACGTTGATTAAGATCTCTAATTTATCTTGTTTGCAATAAAAATAACACTAATCTTGCCACTTGCAATTGTAAGGGTGGGAAGGAAATAATCATCCAATAAATTTTGGGCACCATTCATCCATCCATCATAACTTATTTCTCAATTCAAATGATTGTTTTGACCGTTAATTTAGTGGTTAAGTGTTTAATTATAATTTGAAGTAAAGAACTAATACGCTGAAATGTCCTCATAATTTATAAAAATTAGCCTAAAAAATACATTTCTATCCAAGCACTCCAAAACTCAATTAAATTTTTAATTTCAAGGATGAAAATGATAAGAATTAGCAATTTTTAAGTAAATGAAAAATGATATTTAAAAATAATTAAATGAAAAACATAAATTAAAAATGATCTAAAATTTAGAAAGTAAAATAAAAATATAACAAATGGGAAAAAAAATTCAATATGCAATCAAATGGAGGGTGCAATTGAACAATATTTCTTATAAACGAAACAAAAAGGTAACCCAATAATTATTTTGGGTCAAAAGACAAAAATTTTGGATGACACACTTAAAACAGATAAAGGCAAAAACTTTGGATTAATTATAAGCTTAAAACACAAAAATCATTCGTCAAAAAGCCAAAACAAACCCTCTTCGACAAGGAGAAGAAGCAGAAGAAGAAGAAGAGGAGGAAGAAGAAGTAGAAGGAAAAAATGGTGTTCAATAGTTTGATGGTATTATCAGTAGCCCATATATCAGCAGATTTATGGCAAGAAATAGCTCGCATTCGTCTTCAAGAACGTGTAAGCAGTCACCAACTTCTTGATCTAATCTGCTGTTTTCCTCTGCAACAATTGGGTAGTTTTGCTCTTTGGCTTTGGACTTTCCTTTGCCTTCCTCCTCCTGATTCTTTCTACCCTTACACTTACTATAATTCATCATCTTCTTCTGATGATGATGAAGATGATGATCATCATCACCATGTTCCTCTTGTTCGTGGCTCTTCTTCCTTGTCTTCTGCTTCATCACCATCCGTTGATCTTGATGATGGATACTGCTATGATTCTCACTCTGATTGATTGACTGCTGATGGGTTCTTCTCCAATTTGGGCCCTTTTTGTACAGTAATTCTCTCTACCCCTCATTGTTTTGGCTTTATTTATTGAAATTATTTTGTTATTTGGTGAATTTGGGAATTTTTTTTATTGGATGTTGATGGTTGTAGACTTATCTAGGATTCCACTCCAAATTTTGCCATTAAGAAGCATTTGGGTTCATTTTTTCCTGTCAAAGGGCAGAAGCTTTTTACACTTCAGTATAGAATAGGTTATTTAAATTTTGTTCAAGAGCATTAGAAGAGCTGATTTTCCGTAAGGTAACTTTCTCAAGTCTTATGAGCTTTCCTTTTGAAAAGAAAATGTGTTAGTTCACCTTCTAAAACTATTGAGACTTCATATCAAACTGAAGAGCTTATGACAACAATAAAATACAGAATAGATTTTGCTGCCAAATTTTTTTTACATGTCTTCATGAGTAAAGCAACCTTGAGATACTCATTTGACTGCCATAAAGAGAGTTTTTGGTTTTACTTGCCTGATTACCCATTTGTTCAACATGCTTCAGCTTTTAATTCTAGGATGTTAAGTGATATGACTTGATCTGTTTTAGGCTATAGCATAGCTATGCCGATGTATCTCTCTTCAGTTTCAAACCAGTATTTGCCATTTTCAGGTGCTTGCTGATGGATGAAGTTAGCCTCTACTGTAGATTTGAGTAGATGGGGAGTTTGAATGAGTTGGCTTCTGTTTGCCTTAGACTAACTTTGCTGGTACACAAAAAACAGATTTTTCCAAGTAAGATAATTTGATGGATCTGTATATGTGTGGCTAGTCTTCTATATATACTCACAGCTGCGAATAGTGAACCTGATCTTTAAAGGTTCCATTTTTCTTGCTTGTGTGGTATCTATAAGCGAAATTGAGTGCTTTATACAAATGTTAGCTATATGTACAATTTTTTTTTTTTTTTAACTAATTGTTTCCTTTTGGTCTGCTTTACTATTATTATATTAAAGTGTTATTATAATAATGAATGAACAGTCGAAGAAGAAGAGATCATTACAAGAATATGAAGGACCAAAGCAATACTTATTCAGCATTACAAAATTTTAATATAAAATCTTTTCAACTGTGAATCTGTGGCCAAAAACAAAACAGCAACTAACAGTCAAACGAATGATAAAAATCTCGACTTTCATTATCAATCTCTAACCATCTTTGTGGCGCATAGTATCCCTTTCTATTCTAACCACAGCATCCCATGCTTAAGAACTCATCTAATCTTTAGCTTTCCTAGTGATAAATTTACCCTTAGTCCCTTACAGAAAGCCATCTTGACCCTTAATGATAAAAGATGATGCTAAAGTATGGGTGAAGGAGTGTTAAATAGACAAATGATTTTGTTATTCATTTTGATCCGGTGAAAAGCAACTATGCTCCTGTTTCTTGTAAAAGATTTTATGCAAATCGCTATGGAGAAGGAGAAAACTTAAAAGGATTAATATGCCTCCTTTGATTTGGATATAGTATCATATTTATGCTGAATGTAACAATTCCACACAGAAGATAAAAGAAAAACAAAGAAGAGGATATTCTATTCTCATTCTCCTTTTTTTTTTTTTTTAATTTTTTTCGTCATGGTTGTAACAAAATGCCACTGTAATATTTTGACTCCGGTGTTCATTATTAGGTAAATACTCCTCTTTCATGTATGTATATTCTTATACATAGGCACAACACTGTCAGATGGCTTACAAACATTGGAAATCATATTGATTGCTTATGTGCCTATAGAGACCCCATGACCATATTCGAATTCTGGTTGCATCTTCTAGTTTCCAATATGACCGATATGTGTTGTTAGAATTAACCTGCTTCTGATTTTTCCTGTTCTTTCTTGGAAACCAAACTTCATAAAACACAAGGGAAGGCTGCGTGCATGTGCCCAACCCCAACTAGCCAGGGAGTGCTTTTTAATCAGACACACCCTTATTATTTTGTACTTCCTGAACAAATCTATAGGTGGGAAACTGAGAAGCAAAACATTGAAAAGCTGATGTTTTTTCTTTAATGTTCTCTTAATTCTTGCCATATCCATCTTCTGTTTCTTTCAAACCTTCCCTTGAGATCCTTTTACCAGAAAATATTGCCTTCTTTTCAAACTTTATATCAACTTGATTTCTTTACATGAACTTCCTTGAACACTATGTCATTTGAAAATAGGAGATTCATTATTGTTGTTTGGCTTAATGTGTTCCTATGCTGTTGTTTGTAATGTTTGATATATTTTTATTTCCATGTGAGGCTATAATATAAGTTAAATTGCTAGTTTCTTGGATTCTGTCTGGAAGTTAAGAGGACCAAAAGATTTCCATCGCACTTCATGTCATTTATAGTTTTACTGTCATTTATAGTTTTACCGCTCAATAAAACTCAATCAAGTTCTAAAAGTTAGTTTAGGAAGTTTTTCAGTTGTTCGAATAGAAGTTCCTGTCGTTCTATGCAGGAGTTTTACACTAATTAAATATGCCCAACAGGGTTTGCGAAAGAGATACCGAGTGTTTGCAAGAATAGGGAAAGATTATTGTAGAAGTAGACTACCATGCAAGTTGAGATTAATATAGAGATTTTGAGCAATTTTTCAGTACACCTGGTGTAGTAACTCTACCTAGGTATATTGCTTATCGCACCTAGCGTGTCAAATAATTTCTTGCAGATACATTTTTGGAAATGACAGTTTTTGTAGTTCTATGAATGCTGTAATATTCTGTTGGAAATTTCTTTGTGGAATAAGCAAATCTTGCATTTATTTACTTTATTCATTTTGCTCTTTTTTACTGATTTTGAAGCCTGGCCTAGATTAATAGTACCATGTTTAGGGTGGTTCCATAAATATCTATGATCAGTTTCAAGCAACTTGCACTAGTGGCTAATTTTGTCACTAGTTGGCAAATATGAAAAAGATATTTGCACATCTACCTAGATATCAAATTGCATTTTGTTAGTGGGAATTGGTATCATACTGTTTATGACATTCTGTGAAGTTGCTTTTTAGCATAGATTTGAACAAATCACAATAAAACATTCTAGTGATACTTTGATTCTAGGTGTTTGTGGTAGTTATTAGTTGTTTTAAGCTGTGGTTGAGACAACTAATGCGGTAAAGCCAAAAACGTCAAATGCTATTTTTTAGTATCATTCAGTCCTAAGGTTTAAAGTAACTTTAAATGTTATGGTAGTTTATTCCCTTTAACGTTTAGCTTTTAGTATTAGTATAAAAAGCTACTCAAATAGTTAAATTTGCGAAGCATGCCCTCGTTTGCAATCAGATATGTTCGTACCATTAGATATTGGCAATTAATGAAATATTAAGTGAGGTAACATCATCAAGAACTCTTCTAAACTCTATTAAACACGAACGAATGAAGAAGGAAGCTTAAATGGGATTTTAAGAAGCCACCACCTGCTCTGATTGCTGGTTCAAAACTGCTAAGATCAGCAGCTTAAAGCTGTCCAAACCTGTTAAAGCAGAAAAAACCAAAAATATGATCCCCTGCATTATCAGCTTTTAGAGCAAGCAAGAGAGACAGGGATTATTAATTATACCAATCAATCACTTGTTGAATTTTGGGTGAGTATTCTTCAACCTGAAAAGGGTAAAATTAAATAACAAAATGAAGAAAGAAAGGATTTTGAAATGGAGGGTAATTAATTGAAAAGACCTTATGTGGAGTGAGAGTAATTCGAGCAGTTTCTGCCAAACGGGGCAAATCTGGAGGTTGAAGAAGAGAGGATCCGTTAGCTGTTGGTTTTGTTGAGTATCTTCTAACCATAACAGAGCTTATTTTTCTGTAACTCGAAATTAGTTGATGCGTTTGGAGTGGTGGTGTTATTTTGAGCAATAACAAAGCTATGGTTTCCATTTTGATTCGGACGACGTACAGGAAGGCCAAAGTTGAAGATGGTCGACTGAAGATTTCTTCTCCGTCGCAGGTGAAGGTGAACGGCGGCTGCAAGGCTATCGGAGAGTAGATGGCCAAAACGGTGTAGTTTTGTGTTATATGTATGGCTAAAAAAAAGATGGGCTACTGGGTGTGTGAACTCGGTCCGATTGTATCAATTCCACAAATTATTTCCAATTTTTATCCCAATTTCGAGTTCACATTCGATTCTGAGTAGATATATTAATTGTTCTGTGAAAAAAAAAAAGAGATACGTTAATTGTTGTGAACCCGTAAAATCGTAGAATCGGTATCGGATAAACAAGCCCACTTTTGAACTACCCGGTTCCAGTACACAAAAAAAAAAAAAAAACTCGGTTAGTAAGATTTGAACCGGTTTTACAAATTCAACTCTCAAAAACCTGATGTTTTGTTCTACTTTCAGCCTATAGAGAACCCACGATTGTCTGGTTTGGAAACCAAACATTGGCCAGGGAGTGCTTTGTGCTTCCTAAACAAATACAAAACTAAGGGGTAAGAAGGTGAAAAGTAAAATCCATGATCCTGTTTATAACTGATTTTGAAGC
>CATIWJ010469580.1:0-10036 GCA_949640765.1 Croton laevigatus | reverse complement strand
CATAAAAAATTGGCAAAACTATTTGATTTGATTTTACTCGGCAATCATCTATGAAAACAAGCTCATCCAAGCACCATGGAGAATCTGCATAATTTTCAGAAAATATGACGATTGAAATCAATGAATCTCGGATTGCTTGCTGCAGTGATGCCGTTATTCGTTCTCCTTGAAGAAGCTTTTCATCGGTGAAGGGATCAGCTCCTTTTTCTTTCAAAGCTTCACAGAGAAAGGGGAGAAAACCTTGTCGGACGTCTTTGCCTCGATAACTAATGAAAATATTCAAATTTTTTAGCTGGGAAGAAGAAGTTGAAGAAGAAGCAGCCATGATTATCCAATGCCTGAAGATAAAAGGAGTAGTACATAAAATCAAGAAGAATGAGTTACAGAGAGATGAGAATGCAAACGGCTAGAGTACGGAGAGAACAAAAGTTAGAGACACATTTATAGTCATCCATATTGTATTCGGACCTATCCATTTAATTATTACCCGAATAGTTAGGAAAAATAGAGCGACAGTAATAAACAGAAGGTTGCCAAATCACCTTCAAATCTTTTATTTTAGCATGTCACATAGACTACAATTCACATTAGGATTAGAGATGTTCTAAGAATCAGTTAATTCTCAAAATCACAAATCTCTTCATCGTAAACTACACTTATGCATACAAAACCGATAACTAAAGTTTATGCATCACATAATAATTAAACAATCAGGAAATTAATATTGTCAATACCCTTATTATGAAAAAAAAAAGAAATTTATAATTACACTTATGAAATACTACCTTTGTTTTTATGATATATTTATATTTTTATTTTTGGGTATTTTTTTGAATTATTTACATTTTCATTTATAGTAAATTTATAATTATTTTTTTTTATTAGTATTGGTAAAAAAGTAAATTTTTAAAGAATTAATAATTGTTTATGAAAAGTGAGTTTGTATTGATATTGGTGAAATAGTAAATGTAAAGATATAAAAAAACGGAGGTAGTAATCTTTTAGTTTAAAATTTAATACAAATTTTATTAAATTTATTTACTAGTTTTATACAGTTTTCGATAATTACCAACTAAAAATTGAAACTTTCTCTATTTCAAACCAACAAAAGTTTGATAATTTAAAAAAAAAAATACTGTAAGAAATGCGATAAGAAAATTTTTTAATTAAAGACAAGACATTAAATCAATAATAAATCAAATTTTTGTCTTGGGAAAAAAATGTTTATGTCACTAGTTGTTGGTGGTGGTACCCAGCAATATTTAATATAAAAATAGAAAAATGAAGTGCGTGAAAATACAATAATAAGAAACAAAAATTAAACTATCTTTAAAAAAAACAAAACAACAAAATTTAAAAAGAGAAGCACTAGTGCTTGCGTCGTGGAATAGAGGGAAAGAGAATATTGGTCTCAACTTTTAAGCCTTCATCGGATTGGAGGATCGATACTTGCCGATTTTAATGAGATTTTTGTATGTTGTTCTACTTACCTAGCACTATAAGATGACGTTCCGATTTTCAGTACTTCTTTTTATATTGGTTAGATCTATATTCTAATTCTTTTTTTGTTTGATATAGACAAATATACATGCATTCAGGTAATTTGTTAATAGATTAGTGTACTTAGTATTATTGAAACTCAAGATCTCAATCTATAATGGGGCGAATCTTACCATTGCACTATTATTAGCAGTTGACCAAAACCCTAATTCTTTCTAATTATTGTTATAATTCACTATTTGGGTGAAGATTTATTTTGTACTATTAGCTAAAAAAGTTGTTTTTAATGATTATTGTCAATCTTTAGTTGAATTAGAGAAGATTATTTGTGTAATCTATTAATTTATTAGTGAAATTTTTTTTTCCCTCCATTTAAAAAAAAAGTTTGATAATTTTTTTTTAAAAAAAGGGATAAGAAAATCTTTTAATTAAAGACAAATCGATAATAAACAAAATTTTTGTCTTTGGGAAAAAAATTTATGTCACTAGTTGTCGGCAGTGGTATCTCAATATTATTAATAAATAAAATATTTTTATCTTGTAATATAAACTTATTATCAAATAAATAAATCAATTAAATTAATTTTACTTTATTAAATTAAATGATTAATAAGCTATTGCAATTAAATTTTTTTTAAAAATAATTTTAATATATTTTACTTATGGTCTTGACTATAATATTATCCTTATGTTTCATGTAATTAAAATTGTAGACTGAAATTAGTTATTGGATCCTTTATGGCAGGACGGGTTTTTATAGGGATTTGATGCATAGTGGTTCCACAATTGAAGGTATGGTCCGAGTACCGTGATTTCACTGTTGGGAGGTATAGGTTACGTCAACACGAGTGGCTTCTAGGTGCGTAGTTGGTAACTTGTCAGTAGTGGTGCTAGGTGTAAGGTCGAAGTCGAGCTTGCTAGAGGAAGTGTTCGAGAGGTGTTGTAGCTCTAGTTGAGTGGAGAGATCGCTTTGGAGGTCGTCTAGCCCTAGACGTGTTGATTATGATGTTCTTAGCTCCTTCTCCAATTTATTTTTCAAATTCAAAATCAAACTTCCATTTTATGAAATAGTTCTCCAATTTATTTTTCAAAACCAAAATCAAACTTCCATTTGTGATACAGTTGAATTATTCTTGAAAGAAGACAAAGAATAGAGTTCTGTAAATGATTGTTTAAGTTAATGGATAAAGTCCTGTAAATGAGTTACTATCTCTTTCCAAATAAGAAGACAGATGAATGCATAAAATAGTGAAAAGTTTAATTTTTGTTCATGATAAAAACTCGAAATCATTTTAAAATTAATAAAATCTCCAAAAGGATGTCGGTCAAAAAATGATCATATAAAAAATACCAAATAAATGAAGAGAGCCTATCTTGATTAAGAAAGTTTAATACTTAATTTTATTTTTAATACTTAATTTTATTTATCAAAGAAATGGAAAAAAATAACAAACAACATTAAACACTTCAATCAAAATACAACTAAATTATATTTTTGTACTTTAAAATCCATTCCAAATATTATTATTTATTTTTAAAATAATGGCTTTTTTGAATCTATTCTAATTTTTATATTTTGATATTTGAGAAAATGCATCCCTAAAAATTAGAATACATTCTACATAAAATTAATTTTCATAATTTGTTTACTCTTCTATCTCAAATTACTTTTTAAATTGGATGTATAATACCTAATTTTTAAATTAAATTCCTTTCAGTTAAACTTGTTACTAATAATTACTAAGCCATCATAATAAGTTATATAAGTTATTTATATTATATAATTGGTGGATCAATTGCAATTTTAGTTGAAATGTGATTCCTATTGTTATTATTATTTTTTTTTAAAAAAAAATTGATTCTTATTTTTATTAAAACGGCGGTATTTTGCATGACGAAAAAGCTCATGCATATGATAATAAGAGGCAATGGGCTAAATGTGAAATTTATTTATTTCCTCCATCCTTAGACGTCCATCCCTTAATTTGTTCTCCTCCCTTTGCATGGGGGTAGGGCTGCAAATGAGCAGAGCGGATCATGAGCGGCTCGCCGCTCGGCTCGATAAATGCTCACTCGAGCTCGTTCGTTAGATAAACGAGCCGAGCACGAGCGGAATAATTGAGCTCATTTATAAACGAGCGGTTACGAGCCGCTCGCGAGCATGTTTCATTTATGTTTAAACGAGCTCGCTCGCGAGCGGCTCATGAACACTAGTATATAAACCCACTAAAGTTTAACCTATTTTCATCTTTTTGTAAACCCTCTTTCTTGTGGCTGCCTCTCACCTCTCGCCTCCCTCCCTTTCCAGATCTCATCTCTTTGCCGGCTCCTCTCATTTCTCTCCTTTCCTCTCTATTTTCGATCTCAACCAAGCCAACAAAAACAAATCTACCTACATCTTCTAAAGTCCATTTTCTTTCTTTCCATTTCGTTTCATCTTCTCCTCTCTTCTCTTTTCCTTCAATCTTTCTTATTTATTCTTTTCTCTCTATTCTTCAATCTGTTTATTTCTCTACCTTTTCTAGACTATTCTTCTTCGATCTGCTTTCTCTAGCCAACAAAAAGATATTTGTTCATGTTCTTCTTCAATCCTTAAGTCGCACCGGCAAGAGTAGAGCAGAGCAGTGTTGACCAGAGCAGAGCAGACCACTGCTTACCTCTTCTTCGTCATCGACCAGAGCAACGTCGACCTAGGTCCTCGCCGTTTAGTCACCGATGAGCAGGAATGCAAGATCCTTAACGGTTTGAACTCTCTTTGTCCTTAATATCTTCTGTGTTAAATGATTTGGTCTTGTAAATGTGTTTTTTTTCCCTTTTTTCTTTTGCTAAGAAGTATCTCTATATTAGGAATATCATTGAAAATTTCTCCAAACAAAAATTAAAAACTTGTATGCTTGAATCGATAAATAGGTTTTTGTTTATTTGGGATGTGGAAATAGGATAGTTAAAAGGATCTGAAGCAAACAAACGCAGAGAAGATGTTGCAAGTGCTTTGAGAAAAAGGAAGAAATCGAAAGCTATGCTATTGCTGAGTAAAAAGGCTTATAATTTGTAATTTGATGGTTTTATATTTTTTAAATGTAATTTGGTGGTTATTACTTTAGGTTTTATACTTTGTAAATGTAATTTGTTGCTACTGCTCCTCCAGCACCGGTTGAGGACTTAGAATTTCACAAGGCTTCTATACTTGCAATGGCCTTAATGTTGATCTGCTGCGTTTTTTTTTTTGTAATTATGGATTTAAGTATGAATAATTTGAACTATTGTTTGTTATAAATCATTACTGTTTTATTCTTAATCTAACGAGCTTTCGAGCTCAAGCTAACGAGCAAAGCTCGAGCAGCTCGGAATTAATCGAGCCTAAACGAGCTGAGCTCGAGCTTTTATTTAAGCTCATCAAATAAACGAGCGAGCTCGAGCTCAAAATTTACGCTCGTTTAATAAACGAGCCGAGCGCGAGCAGGCTAATACTCGACTCGGCTCGGCTCGGCTCGGCTCGTTTGCAACCCTACATGGGGGTTTTCTCGTTATGTAAAACATAGACTAAATATGGGTAATTTTCACCGAAGGTATCTGTACTTTAGGGGTTTTGCATAATAGTACCTAAATTTCATTTTCTTTCATTTAAATAGTTGGACTTTCAAAGAATTCACAAAAAATTCATTTTAGCCGGTTGCAAGTCTCCAGCCAGTTGTCTATCCCATGTGGCGCTGACATGGCATTATTAAATAAGTGTTGTCAGCTTTTTTCTTCCCCTCTGCCTTGCTCCTTTGCCCAAAAACTAATTTTTCTTTTTCAAAAATAAAAACACTTACAGAAGAAACTCCAAGGAATGAAGTGAAAGATTTGAGAAGCATCATTTCAATTAGTCTTCCTTTATAGTGTTTTATTAAGATTATTAATAAATTTGATAGAAACACTAGCCTTTTTTTTTCTCTCTGCTATTCCCTTCCCTCAG
The DNA here is from genome assembly GCA_949640765.1 of Croton laevigatus. Lineage (NCBI taxonomy): Eukaryota > Viridiplantae > Streptophyta > Magnoliopsida > Malpighiales > Euphorbiaceae > Croton > Croton laevigatus. The sequence goes on along the minus strand of CATIWJ010469580.1, from coordinate 4,578 downwards.
CAGGGAACTTGAACTCACCGTCAGTGCATCCGACGACAGTTGACCAATCCGTTGACTTCGTTTGACTGATCTTCACCGGGGTTCATGGTGCTGCTCTTCTTTTGCTGTGAAATGGCATTCTCCTTATAAGCCATTTTCACATCGTATCGGGTCGGGTCGTAGGGTTTCTTTCTGATTTCTGTTTCTGGGCATTGTTTCCATTCGTATTGTTGCTGGTTTCGGCGTTTTAGACTCTTAGAAGACTGGTTTAGGCTTGCTCTGTTTCTTTTGCTACTATTTTTGGGTTGGGCGACTTTTAACAGGACATGAAGTTTGTAGCTTTTTCGCTCCAACCTTCCCCTCCAGCGACCTGTCAGTCAGTCGTCTTCCCCTTTCGTAGCAGTGTAAGCTTTTTTATCTAGCATTTGTTTCGCTCTTCACCAGATTTTCTCCCCTGTCTGCTGCTCTTTTTTGCTCGATTGTGCTGTCTTTAGGTGAAGAAGCTTCTTCTTGTCGAGTTCTTCACTTTACTTATGTACCCCAAATGACAATACAGTACATTTACATATTCCACTTTGCTGATCCTTTCTAGCCAGTGGCATTTTGGTACATGGAAATAACATTGGATAAAGCATTGAGGCCGCCGTTGATGCGATTTCAAATGGATGTGGACGGTCAGTTAAAACAGTTTAATTGGTCGTCGTAGGCGGAGAATTGGACCATGTTCTAGTCACAGCCGGAGAATGTTTGCAGAGTTCATAAATTATGTGGAGAATTTGGGTTTTCTGGAAGCACTTCTTCTTATTCTACTCCCAAGCCTTGTCTTTGTCTTTCAAGGTTTAAGGCCGCAAGAGGTTCCAATTGAGAGTCCGGTGATTATTCTAGCGGTTGCGTGAGGGATGGTTCGGATTGTTGTGACAAGGCTGATGGGTTTATGGAGGTTGGGGTTGTCAACTACGAAGGAGCCAAGGCGGTGTCGTTTCAAGGAAGTTGAAGCTCCTGTGAAAGGAATTGCTCTAGCACATTGATCTTTGATTTTTTGTTTCTGAAATTTTTTACATAGTTCTTGATTTTATTGTTGAAGGAATTGCTCTAGCACATTGATCTTTGGTTTGGTTACACTGGTTCCAGCTCTTTATTTCTTTATATTTTTCTTCATCAATTTCTTGTAAAAGAATGGATCTTTCTAATCTATTCATTTAATTTTGTTTTGAAAGTGATTTAAAACATGGTAATGGAAATGAAACGAAAGTAGATAATTCTGGTTTTTTCAACAAAATTTGCAGTTGGTCAAGTTAAAGAGAAGAAGAAAGAGTGAAGAAGAGAGGAAAAAACAAAAAATATAAGGGCAATGTTTTGGGCAGAAGGGCAAGAGAGATGGGAAGAAAAAAGCTGACAAGACTTATTTATTAACAACATGTCAGCGCCACGTGGGCTTGGCAACCGGCTGGAGACTTGCAACCGGTTAAAATGAATTCTTTGTGAATTTTTTGAAAGTCCAGTTATTTAAATGTAAGAAAATGAAGTTTAGGTATCATCATGCAAGACTCTCCAAAGTACAGGTACCTTCGGTGAAAATTACCCACTAAATATTATTTTTTAAAGGAAATTCATTATTTACTTTGAATGTAATATATTTTATTTCTATTTTTTATAATTAGTAAAGTATTTATATGTCAATAAAATAATAAAAAATCACAATAAAATTATTGTAAATATATGATTTTAAAACTAATTATAGAAATATGAAAAATAAATATAGAAGGATAAAAAATAATTTGACAATAATAGATATTAAACCTTCGTATTTTCTTTTATATTTTTTTCACCAATATTAAAAAAATTAATTTTTTCACCGATACCAATTAAGAAATAATAATAATAATAAATTATTAACCATTTATAAATATTTACTATAGAAAAAATATGAAAAATTAAAAAATACATTCATAAAAAAATATAAAAAATATAAAATATAAAAATTATATTGAGAATAAGCAACAAACTAACAAACTGCTGTAAATAAAATTAAGTAACTAATAAATTAACCCCTTAGAGCATCCCAAATAGTACTCTTTATTATAAAGAGCATCTTTTGCACAATAAAGAGCATCTTAAGGAATTTTTAAATATAAAGAGTGAATAAATTTGTACAACTCCAATAGACTCTTTATATTTTCAATCTTCATTTTACTTTATCCAATAAATATTTAATATTTAATTTTTTCTCTCTTTATGTTTGCATTGAGAAGATGGAAGAGAAAATTAATTTTAATAAAGAAATAAATATCAATTAATATATAGTATAGGGAATTGAAATATTTTAGAGTAGAGAGTTAGTTTGGCTCTCTACATGTAGAGAGTCAAATCAACTCTCTAATTTAAAATATAAATATAAAAAATATATTGAAGACCTTTTTTTTAGATTAGCTCTTCAAAATAGAAAAATTTACTTAAATAAAGAACCTATTAAAAATACTCTTAAAAATCAATATATGAGATAATAATAACCTCAATTTATTTCAACATAAATAACTGCAGTACACAATTTTAATATAAAACTAAACCCCGTGTTGCCAGCTATTTCAATTTTACTGTCAGTTTTGTTTGAAATGTTCGCCGTCTTTTTACAAATGGTCAAACTTTGCAATTTGATTTGAAAAATCTTCCACCGAAAGCTGTCCTTTTTAATTTTTCTTTATATGTGGGTCCCATTTTCTTTTGGCTCTTTTCTTTTCATTTGGTTTGAAAAAGCTTCCACCGGAAGCTTTCCTTTTTCTCTTTTTTTTCCTTTATATATGAGTCCCATTTCCTTTTCACTCTTTTCATTTAGTTTTTTCTTACCATTTGTAATGTGGGTTCCACTTAGAGTGCACAATCGAAAGCTTTTCTTTTTCTTTCTATGTGCGTCCCATTTCCTTTCTTCTTCATTTACATTTTCTTATAATTTATGTGGATCCCACTTAAAAAGGCCCCACCACAGAATGGATATACAGCAACTGTCTGGAATAACTAAAACTGTAGTTATGATTACAATGAACTTTTTTTATTTATTGACGTTGAACAATTAACGGTCACCTACCTTTTTACATAATTATATAAAAAAAACTTATAATAATACTATAAATGCACCCTTATACGTATTATTATTTAATACGTCTGCTCTATCATTACAATTTAAACAATTATGAAAATACATTTGAAAATAAATAATCAACTATTTCAAAAATATAATACAAATAATTAATTAAAATTGATCGATATTGATTGGTTGGAAGTAAAGTATAGAATTTGTGGTGTTTTAAGGGATAATAATGGCCAAATTCTATTTTTATTCTTTTGCCACACAGGAATTAAATAATCTAATGAAGCTGAGTTCCTCGTCATATCTAAAGCTATCATAATTTTATCTTCACAGCACTGGTCTACCAACATTTTCATAATCGAATCAGATTCCTCTAATGGAATAAACTGGATAACAGGTTTTTCTCCACCTCATTAGAAATTATGGGATAAGATTTATCAGGGCGGAATCAGGGGGTATAGTGGTCAACCCCTGGTCGGTCATAGGAAATCCTTTATAAGCTAGGTGTTAGGAAACTTGGTTACTGGTTGACTAAGTATTCACTTGATTAAATTTGTTATTGTTTCTGTTGAAATAAGCCCTGGTTTGTAGGGTGCAGTTTAGTGTTTTACCTATTCTTCCTTAAACTAAGCCACGATACAGGTAGCATAAATCGTGGACACTTTTGTTATCATTTCTGTTTTGTAATGGCTTTATAAAAGCCTCCTTTTTGTTTATGAATAAACAAGCTTAAGAGCTACAAACACTATATTACTTTTGGCCTTAACACTAGGTCAGTAAAAATTATAAAAAATGTTAATAGTATTGAGTGAAGTAGTGTTCTGGTGGATGGTGCATCTAAAATTTGCCCCAAACCCTGTTTTAAGCACTTTTAATCCATTTTTCACTTAGTTGATCAGTAACATAACTTACTATTCGAGCAAATATCAAAGAAAGGCATAAGGAAATATAAGAAAGGCTCAATAGCTCATAAAGGCCTATTAACCAAACTTAAATCATAACAGTTTGATCCTATTGAAACTTATTGGTTTTTCTGATTATTGTTTTTAGGTTTCTTGATTTATTTGTCTATTTGCTTTGAGAATTTAGATAAATTTCTTTTTTTATCAGTATTGTGGGATATTGATTTACTTATTTAATGTTACTCAAAAAACACAGCAAGTCTTCGACGATTGCAGAAAAATATGAATGGTTTGAGTATAGATATTTTCTAACTATTATGTATTCACCAGGTCTAGTGATGATCACATGAATTTTTGAATATATTATCGGATAAAATCAAAACAAAACCATTTGATACAACTTATCTCCAATTTGCAAACGAGTCGGTTTTACGATACGAGTTAACAGTACCTTTTCCGAATTTACTTAACCCGCCCCCTCCATTTCACTTTCTAGTTCGACCACCGAGATTTATGATCTAAACCTGCTCATTAAAAAGATTTCTTCTGTCACTTTAAGCAAAATCCCAAGAACGATTAACAATCTCACTGATTTGCTAGCCAAGCAAGGTC
>CATIWJ010469142.1:0-10071 GCA_949640765.1 Croton laevigatus | reverse complement strand
GCCTTTTAACCAATCTTTTCATTAAATCCGAAATCTACCACCTATATCAAAATAAACACAAAATCCACATTTAAATCGAAACTTATTAATAATATAAAGCAATTAAGCACAATAAAATGGGATTAATTATTACTTATCAGTACCGAACCTGCAATCGCGTTATGGGTCTTTCGTGGATAGAAGCGGAAGGTGTTTGCGTGGGTGAGGACGTGGTATTCTTTTTGCGACCAATTTTGAAGAATTAGGAGGTTCAATCAGAGGGAACCTCAAACCTCTGAGTTAAAAGTACTCAAAACTGTAATGATTTCCAAGTCCCCTTTTCATTGATAATTATTGAATATTTATACAGGATGTAAAACCACCCTTGCTACATCAATGGAATCGTGACCTAATCATGGAGTCATGTCCTCCCATGATAACGAAAATAACTGAAAGTGGAGATCCCCTCCTTACAATGCGGAAAATACTAACAAATGCTTAAAGAAAAATTCAAATACTAAAAATAGAACTGAACTGGTCAACTTTCAATCTTTAATACTTTTCTCATCTTCAGTAGGCTGTATCTTCCGCTACTGCTTTTTGTTTTGTCAGCATTTCTTTATCTAGGACCAGCCCTCGAATCCTTAGCTCCAATCCTTGGACCAGGGATACATTCTGCATTACCAGCATACACCCATTTAGTTTTATTTTACACCATGTTAGTTTAATTATGCAAATGATGTTATAACATACCATTAAACAATTTTTCACCATATCACTGATGACTCCGGCTTGTTTCCATCTCTCTCCTTTTCTCCCGATCCTCCTCAAAGTCCATTTCTCTTATCAGGTACTGCTGAATAGCTGCATTCTGCAATGTCGTATTCCTCTTCCCATAATGGACATTGAGCAAACCTTTTTAAGTTTCCTGGTAGGAGCACCTCGTTCAAACTAAAAGTTGGCGTATACCAGTCGTATATTCTCCCTCTCTTCAGAATCTGTTTCCTTTGCTCCTTCATTATCCCACCCTTGTTCCCGATAGGATCCATCCCTGGAGTCTCAGGTAAATTCATGTTGCTCGGAGACCCCTCTACATACAGAGCGGCTGCTCTATTTTTCACCACCACGGCCTCCTCTCCTATCTTTTTCAATAATTCTTCCTTCTACATCTCCCCTACCCTTGGTGTTGTACTGTCATCCACTACTTGAGTACCGCCAACCTGTGTGACCTCGATACGAGCTCGCTTTTCGCCTCCACTGCCCTCTTTAGTGATATTCAGGGGAGGACACTTACGTTTTTCTAGCTCAACTTTTTGCAATTCTTTTTCGGTCCCTTGTTTTGACTGATCTTCCCGTTCTTTGGCTTGTGAGGCCCCCTCCTTTCCTTCCTCGGCCGCCAGGATAGTTCTTTAATTTCTCCCCTAGCATCTTTAGCGTACGTTGATTCATACCTGCACAATCAATACACCTTAATTAGTTATATTATCCCACCACTTCACTCAATTCAATCCTATATGATGCCATAAACCGCTTACGTTCTATGAGAGGTCGCCCTTCTTCGTCCTTCTCAGAGAATAGATCATATATTGCTTGGGGATATATGTAGGAATTTAATCCCAATAAATTTAAATATTAATGTTCAATTATCAATGCGTAAATTAAATACGGAAATCAATCCTTTTGCGGAATTAGAACGATGATTGCAAGTTAGATCTTCCTCAGTCAAATTCCAATAATCCTTAGGGTTCCTTAGTTTTCTGTCTCTGATGGAAAGAGAATAGAACGTAGAGAGAATTTGACGTATTGGGGACCATAACCTGATATGTCTTTATATACTAACCCAATAGGATCCCATTAAGCCTAATTGGGTAGGTAAGGGGTATCCAATCATTAAACCCATACCAATTATTGAAGTCTACGGGTTTTCTCAATGAACCACTTAAAATTAAACCCACTAATAAAATAGCACATTAAATATAATTATTCTATTAAATATGTAAGCCCACAAAATAGAAATTAAACCTAACAATATACTCCCTTTTTTCTCTATACTTTTAATTTCTCTACCTTGCTTTCCTCCTCATAACTCACTTTTGTCAGATGCGGTTTCCTTACACGGTCATTCCATAATGTAGGAAAAGTGAATTCATTTCCATTTGAAAATTTGCACTAACACTGAATCCAGCTTATACTTCCTATGTATCGATACTTCGGCTTGTTGTAATATCTTGCATCACATATGCGCTTGCAGATAGTAATACCCCTCTGATCCTCTAGGCTCTTTGTTCAATGTAAACATCTGCTTTAATGTGTCCAAGGACAAGTTAAATCCCTCAACTAGTCCTAAAGCGTGGAGACAATATATGGTCCTAAAAGACCATGGCCCTAGCTGGGTGGGAGCAAGTTGGCAATGCCTTAGTAGATCTTCAATACAAGCCAAAAGGGGAAATCAAACCCCGTGCTTAAGATGCCCTCTTGTGAGAAGAAGAGCTCGCGTCCCCATCTATAAGTTTGGGTAAGCTTTTTTTGGGTCTGGAACGACAATCTAGTAAGGCGATTGGAATTTGAACTTCCCCAAGCCATGGGATGATGATTTTAGTTCCTTTCCACATTTAGTCCCTCTGTTGTGGGTCGAAGTGTAGTTGGAGTACTTTCTATGTCAGATTCATCTCTTAATTGGGGTGGTACCTTAGCTAATGTAAAGGTCCAGATTCTTCAACCCATTTTCAACCATTCCAACCACCATCTTCAAATTGTCAACTCTCATCACAAACAAAGTCAAATGTCAACTTGAACTTTCCAACAAAGTCAACAATGTCATCATCCTTGTCTACCAAGTTGACAAAAGAAAGATACCATTCGCATTCTCCTTCTGCCCTATAAATAGAGGTCATTTTCAGTGTTTGCAACACACGGAAAAAAATAGAGAGAAAAGAGTGAGGTTTTTGTAGAGAAAAAAACGTGCGGTTTTAGAGGGTTGATTTTTTGTAGTTGAGTGAGCTTATCTCCTCCTGTAATTCTGTTTGTTGTTAATAGAAGAGTTTTTCAATCCTAACAACTAATACCTTTCGGGGAGCAGAAGAACTAGGAGTGGTGTTTTGACGGCCTTGGGTTGCCAAATTAGCGCCCCCAGTGTCAGAAGCGTCTTGGGGTGACATAGGAGATGATGTTTCTATTTGGGTAATTGATTCCACTTCATTGGAAAACCGATCATTTCCAAAAAGTTCTCGCTCGCCCTGTCTAGTCTAGAATCCAAAAACTCAACAGAAGAAGACATGGTACATAAGGGTGTGCATCGGTCGGGTTCGGGTCAACTCGAAACCCAAAATTACCTCTCTCCCACCCGAACCGAACCGAAATAATTTCGGGCCCTTGCCCCGAATAAACCGAAAAAATGCGGGCCCCGACACAATTAACCCGAATTACCCAATTACCAAACAAAACAAAAACAACTATAACACATCCTATCATTTAATGCTCAAACACAGAAGCTAAATCCATACAACAAATCCATCAGATTACAACAAATCCATACAAGTAAATAAATTACAAACACAGAAGCTAAATTTAATTCCTACAATCAATTAACATATAATTTATTTACTTGTATGCAGCAGCATGCTAGAGGAATGAGAACTTCTCAGTGCTAGGGTTTTGAATGAAAAGAAAGGAGCAGCAATTTGCAGAATTGATGATCGAGAAGGGATTTTAAGGAATCTTGGACGACCGATTTTGGAAGGAGAAGAAGAGATTGAAATGCAATTTAGAAGCATTTGAGATCGTCTGTTAGTGGTTTCAAAAACTTGATCGGATTTGGAGGCGGGAACCTCCTTCATTACGGTTGAGTTTTATTACTACATTTTTTTCTCTAATTAAATTTTTTTTTTGGAATTTTTTAAATCATAATTTTGGTAACAGAACTGATATAAAATTAAATTTCTAACTACCTCTGTTTCAAAATAATTGAGACTTTAGGGTAAAATCTTATTCTTAAATAAGTGAAATTTTTAGTACTTTTAGTTGAATTAGAATAATTATACTATTTGTCTTATAGTGGATGTAATTTGTCATTAGTGCATGTGGAGTCCACTTTTTATATCGAGAGTGGACGTGAGTTGTTATTTTTTAGGATAGAATAGAAAGTAAATTATAGGAAAGAATGATGGTAGATAGTAAAAGTCTCAATTATTTTGAAAAAGGGGTAGTATTATTATTTTTTTAAATGATATTTATGAATTATTACTAATTTTGTCAATTTTTAAATAATAAATATTTTTCTGGCAAATTTTAAACAATAAATATTTATTTTTCATTGCTTATAATTTTTGTAATTAATTTAATGAAATAGAATAATTTTATTTATTTATGAAAAAAAAAATTATGGATCTCTCAATATTTAAATTCAATGTTTAGATAATTTATAACACAATTACAAAATTATAACTATTAAATTTTGAAATTAATTTTTAAATTTAAATTTAAATCATGTAAAAAAATTGTAATGGCAATTGTAATTGTCTCATTCCCAGGTAGCACACTCTGCAATAATTAAAATAATTTGTTTTATCAACTTTATCTTTTTTTCTTTTCCTTCAGAAAAATATCAATTTGAAAGGTCTAAATCTCGAGTCTTTTATTTTCAAAACCATCATGACTTTTATTTTCATGAGCTGAAAGCATATTGTTCATGAAGTCTTTTTCTCCTTTATTATTACCCTTATTCAACACCTTTTGTGCTCTTCAAGCCTTTTTTCCAAGAAAATCATCCAAATCTTTATGAGTTTTCTTCATATTCTTCTCATCTCGCCAAAACCTAGCCATCCAAAAGAAATGAAACCCCATCTCTCAAGACAAGCTCCCCTAAATAATGAAAAAGCAACAATATCCCTTTCTGAAATCGTTGCACTTCTTCCTCATTGCAACTAGAAGCACCTTCTCCCAAATATTTTTCTCTTACAACCATCCTAAGAAGCACGTTATTGTTAAAATCAGAAATCAATTGTTTCAAATTGACAATTTTTTTGCTCGTGGAAATTGATGAATTATACAATTCTTTTATAAAAGATTCAACTTCTTGGATCTTAATATGTTCGAGCAAGTCAAGACAACTATTAGAGAAAAGTTCTAAGGTAGATAATTTGAGCATTTCCCGCCAATATCATGCGCCAACGGCGGGAGTAAAAGGCATAATTGCAGATAATTTTAGCGGATACAATTCTGGTCGGGATGTGACAATGGAGTCATGGAAGGAGAATACTTCTTTTGCCAATTCCGAAATATTCAATACTAAAAGTAGTTTTGGTCCTATTTTTATGGCAAAGGCTGGACCATAAACTTGTCAACTACGTTAGCTAGTGTGATATGAGGAAGGCAGGATCCTGGTGATAACAACGGCAATGGCCTACTAAAGGCCATGCACTGCTTGGTTGCGGTGCTAATTTGCTGTTGGAAGTTGGGGTCTTTCTTTTAAGGCTGTGGAAGAAGAAGATTAGAAGTAAAGTGAAGAGCATAGGTATGGGAATGTCAAAATATGAAAGAAGAGAATCCATTATTTTATCATATAAGATTTGCCAAAGGAAAGGAGGATTTTGATATGTGGAATGCTTTTTTTTTAGCTATACATATGTATATATAGAAACCAAAGGGATTTCTATTAAGTGGGAGCAGTGACTAACCAAAGGTTTGTGGGAGGGAGTCCCATTTTCTAAATCCCAGCAATATTTTTTGGCAAAAAAAAATGACAACGAGAGCTAAAGCTCGAACTTGTGGCCTCAAGATCAAAATAGCACACTTCATCCACTACGCCACATATTGAACTTTACTTATTTTCTTTATATATATTTTGAAAACGGAGAGGTCTAGTGAACCCATTGGTCCCTGCATGGCTACGTCACTTAGCGGGAGTAACTATTATTGGTTATGTTTTATAAAAATTAATGTTCTTCTGTTTTTTTTCTCTAAATATATAACTACTGTTAAACACCAAACTCCATACATCTAAGAGTATGAAACTCACCAAATAGAACTATGACTCATATATATATATATATATATATATATATATATATATATATATATAAACTAAAATCCAACCATGCTTCACAAATACATAAAGATAGAAAAATAAAACCTAAATGGGTTGTTTGAATGAATGAAAATTATGGGGTGAAAATATTTTGAATTTTCAAAATACCTTGTTTGATTTGGGTGATAATATAAAATAAGGAGCAAAATAAATTTATTTGTTACATCCAAAATTCGAGTCCGACATCTATTTGATTCGCGAGTAAATAGTACAAAAGATCTTTGATTTCTAATGCAAATTGTGTTAGGGTTGAAAATTCTTCTATTAATCACGTAATAGAATTACAGGAGGAGCCAAGCTCACTCAACAACAAAAAAGAACCCTCTCTCAATTTTCTCTCTACAAGAAAATACTCACACCTCACAACTCTCTCTGCCTATCTCTCTGCTGCCTATCTACATTTTCTGCAGCTCTCTAACTTACAGAAACTAACAGCCTATATAATATAATACAGAAAGAGCCATATTATTACAATAATGGGAAGCATAATAATGGTCTTGGAAGACAACATCATGACATGTTTGTCAACTTCATGATGACTTTGTAGGCCACTCTCTTGAATAATCTGGATATTCTAACAAATTGTACTTTTGTATCCTACTATCAAATGTATAATTGACTCATCCATCACATTTTTACTAACTCTTCCCGTTTATCAAAAACGAATATAATGCATATATAAAGTGTATGTCCAAAAGGAAAAATTTACCTATATAAGGTGAACTGATGGAGTATAATATAAGAGAAAGAGAATAATTAGCCGATATAAAGTGAACTGATGGAGTAAGAGAAAGGGAATAATTAGCCGAAGAGAGTGTTTAGTATTGCTGCTTTTTAAAACCAATGTTCTGATTGGCCAAAAATAATTGAATATTGTAAAAACACAAAATAACTTGTATTGTCTACTTGCACATAATTAAATTTATTGTTTTATTCTATCATTTATTATAATTTATAAAATTTTTGAATTTATTAGCTCTATTTCATACTTTTTTTTAAAACAAAGTTACTTCTATTTCTAGCCTAGGAAAATAGAAAAAAATTAAAATAAGCCTCGAATCCGGACTTCAATCCTAGGAAAGAAGTGTCTAGCTTATTGGGCTTTAGCTATATTTCATACTTTTGAAAAGAATTGTGAAATCATACATATAAATATATTTTCATTATTTCATTGGTAATCATAATTATATTATATGAATTATTTAACTTCTTTTTCATTATCATATTATTTACCATCTGATCTCATTAAATTAACTGGTCATTGGTCAAATGGACTGGTTTTAGTCGATGATTGCGACAAATTTTAAAATTTCCCAATTGAATCCATAAGTCAAGCATGGTCCTAGTAGAAATGTAAAATATTCAGTGTCTGTCCCCACCCTAACAGGATCTATCTTTTAGCTATTCTATCTAACTTCCTCAAAGATGAGCAAATTATTATTTCCACGAAGCTTATAACCAGCACCAAATTCCAATTGAAAGAAGTTCTTGTAAACCCTAGTTTTAAATTCTTAGATTTATTCAATTGTCAAAAAGGACGAAAAAAACTTAGATTAGTGGTTTTAAAATTGTAGTTATCCATATATTTTTAAAACCACTAATTTAGATACGCATGTGTATAACCAATTTAGTGGTTTTAAAAATATATTTTTATGAATAATTATAGGGAAATTTACAATTACCTCCCTATGTTTTATCCAAATCTACATTATTCTCCCTGCGGTTTTTGAAATGGACAAAAATATCCTTACTTTATTGTTCCGTTAACATTTTTCTCCTTCTAGTAATTTTTTCTGTTAAATTAACGGTTAAAGGATCAAAATGTAATTTTTACATGCCATTTCGTAAAAACTCAAGAATTGAAGGACTAAGCATAGAGTTGCCTTATTCTTCTTCCTTGAACAGCAGCACGACTCCTCTACTGACACCGCCGGCCACCACCGCCACTGCCACACCCACCCCCAGCACCACTGCCGCCGCCGCCACCACCAACATCACCACCACACACAGCTCGAAATCAAACACAACCGGAAACAAAACTTGAACACGAATTCATCAAAATCTCAATAAAACTTAAACCTGCATCAAAACTAGTAGCAGAACTTTAACACCAACACCAAGCAAATTGATTTTTTGATTTATACTATAAAAGAAATGATTTCTGGACAAAAATATAAACAATGAAGAACACGATGAACAAGAGTACCCAGATCGATTCGAACATCAGCGCCATTGACGGCGGACGATGCGAAGGCCTCAGACAGACGCTAGCTCACCTTTGACAGGCTTGATCTTCATTTTGGGTCTCGGAATAAGCTGATAAAAATGATCAATTTTCTGAAAAGCTATGACGGCGAGCTGGCTGGTCAAGGAAGGAGAAGAGAGTTGGATGGTGGTGGCTTAGCTTGAATGAAAAGGAAAGGTACAGTGGTGGCTCAGCTTGAATGGTTTTCGATTAGTTCTTGAAGTCAGAGGAATCAACATTTGATGGCTGCTGGTGGGTCGTGGTTTGCAACGAAGCAGAAGGGTGGGCCGACGTTAGGGTTTCGTTCGATAGTGAAGGTTGGCAGTGGTTCAGTGCGTGGCGGATGAAGCTGCTGATGGAGGACTTGGTGGTTGGTGGCTGTACTCCCATAACAAAGACGATGATGAAGGTTGGAGACGGTGGTCCCAATTGGTGGGTGGATTTAAAGAGTGGTGGTGGTGCTAACGAAGGAGGCGGCGAAGAATGTTTGTAAATAAGAGAACGGGCTGAAAGGAGGGTTGGAAAAGGTTGAAGAAGACCAAAGTTTGAAAATAATCTTTCAATTTTTGAGTTTTTACAAAATGGCCTGTAAAAATTACATTTTAATCCTTTAACCCTTAATTTAACAGAAAAAATTGCCATAAGGAGAAAAATGTTAACGGAACAATAAAGTAGGGATGTTTTTGTCAATTTCAAAAACTGCAGGGAGAATAATGTAGATTTGGATCAAACATAGGGAGGTAATTGTAAATTTTCCATAATTATATTAGTTACGCCAATATAGCTAAACTATCAATCTTTTTTCTTTCAACCAACCTGTTGGATTATCAATTTTTTTAACGAATTTTAACCATGTATTAAAAATTAGGAATAAAAAAAGTCAATTAACAAAATTCTTTGTATCCAACATGTTTGAGAGCCCATTTCTTGATAACACGGCAGCAAGAGAACGAATTCTTTACACAAGAAAAATGCACAATTTTATATCCAAGAAGGGCATTTCTAATGTCTCAGAATGGAAATTTCGAGACGTGCATGTTTTTTATTTGTTTTTTTATCAACATGTATAGTAGATTGTCTATACTAAGTCTCGAGATCAATTTCAGTAGGTTGCAGTTTATAGAAATTAACTCTGTATTATAAAATTTATATGACTGCAAATTCAACTTTATCAATTATTTTATATTTAATTTACAATATACAATCAAATTCTGCAACTGTGATCCATTGAAATTAATCTTAGTACAAACTATCTATTATGCAAACTTAGAAAAAATAAAAATAAGCAAAATTATAGAAATCTCAGAAATACTCAATCGAGACCTCCCGATTTAGCCATCCAAGGGCAAGAATTTCCAAGTGGGGCCAAACGCGGTTTGGACTTGTGATTCCACAGATCCTCAAATAGTCAGAAAGTCAAGGTCCTCCTAGTAGCCAGCAACAGTAATAAGTCCTAAAATACCTTAAAATTTCCTGCCAAAACCATCATGAATCCACCTATTTATTTTAAGATAAGCTAATCATAGAGATAACCATCTTCTCAGAAATCAATAATGGAAAATTCATTCACTTCACTTTTGGTGATTCTGTCAAGCTTCCTCCAGTTTTATATAACTTTAACTAGTGGCCAATGTCTCAAAGATCAGCAATTATCATTGCTTGAACTGAAGCAGAACCTGAAATTCAATCCTAATACCTCAACCAAGCTTATAACCTGGAATTCAAGCACCGACTGCTGCAACTGGCATGGTGTAACTTGCGA
>CATIWJ010469063.1:0-13899 GCA_949640765.1 Croton laevigatus | reverse complement strand
CACAGAGACAAAATGTAGGACTGGTGCCAACAGTTCATCACGGAAGAAAAGACTCACTGAGCCGGGATCGCTAACTAATACTAATCGAATACTAATAGAAAAGACTAATAGAAAATACTAATAGAATAGAAAAGAACTGTGTTTAGATTTATGATTTCACGTTACATTGCCCTTTGACGTGGTTGTGCTCATTTAAACTGTAGGTCATTCTCAAGTCAGGTTGTTAAGTAACTTAACTGTTAACTTCCCATAACAAAGTATGTTCTGATTTTGAATTGTTTTTAAATTATCTGTGTCAGGTTCTATCAGAATGGATATTTATGTTGACAATCTTTTTGATGGTACTCATTTTCTCTATTGCAGCTAAAAGGTAGAACTTGTAAGTCATATATCCTAATTGATAGTGTTTTTATTATTTTATGGGAATGTAACATTTATAGTAATCTAAATTGTCTCATAGCAGCTGAACTAAGGTAGTACACTGAATAGTTGTACTTCAATGCAGGGTTATAACATCCGCTTCTTATTCTGAAGGGCCCCTTTCTCTTAGGACAATCATTTCATCATACAGGGTTTCTGTGGTATTCAATCTTATCCCATCTAGAAGCTTTATGCATTAATATCATATTTCTGGTACAATTCCTTATGTTCTTACAAGATTCAATATTACTACAGATGGTTGTGACTTGCCTTTGTATCTTAGCTGTTGATTTTAGAATATATCCAAGAAGATATGCCAAGACTGAGACTTATGGTACTAGTTTGGTAAGTTCTTTTTACTATCTGAACTGATTGAATGAATTTTGATGACATATTTTTGCTGGTCATGATTAACAGTTTTGATTTAATAATTGAGCATTTGAGGTGAAGAGACTGCAATTTCCTAGCTTGTTTTAACATGTGAAATGTTGCAAATATTAGAATTTTGCTTGGTTGCTGTTGTGGAGCTCATCATTTCATTTTTCACATAGATGTGGAATTAATAGTCAATTATCAACACTATCTAGTAATATATAATTGTGATTCACCAACTTGGGTTACTTTTCATACTTAAAGTCATTCTTGACTGAACTATATTCACCTCCTCTATTTACATATAATTATGTTATGTGCATTCTTTGGGGTCTTGAAATTTTTGCTTCTCTAGTTTAGAAAATTGGGTGCCTATTCTTCTTCTGAAAATGTTATTGGGATATCCTATAATGTAGGAATTTGTAATCATCTTGTGAAAGCCTTAATTGGTCTGGTTCAGTTTTCCCTTGACAAAGCAACTCATGTATGTACAGTATATTTGAATCACAAAGTCGATGTTTCCTGCTGTTTTCCATACAAGCAATGTCCTTGGTGCTGCAAAGGAGCAGAGCTCTAATGAACCTGTGCTTGAGCTTGGAAAATTTGGCTTATGCTCAGCTTCTTGAGCTTGAGTTCAGGCTTGACTTGAACTCCACCATGATGATAGTAGACAATCGTATTCTTTTCAAAAATCATGATTCACAATTAAAAAACAAAAATCAGTTCAACTATTTGGACAATTTGGACTGTAGATTCTTTATGCATCCTTTTGCTTGAAATATCTTCTTGATTCTTGTAATCTGAAATATATTATTTCAAGCTGGAGTACTAAAATTTTTGAAACTTTCATCATTTTCATACTCATCTTCTGTATTTATACTAACTGTTCTAAAAACAAAAATCATAAAATTGTATTCAAGAATATTTGGGTTTTCCGATGCAACTATAAAGAAATCTTGTAGTGTTGCATCTTTCCAATGTTTGTTTAGCCTTGCTGCATGCTTTTTTGGTGATTACATGAAACCTATTGGAATTTTTTGGTTCTATTTTATTTTTCTTTGCTTTGAATTCAACTGATGAATACTGAATCTAAATTATGTCCATATTATTTTCATATCATGTTAACATTTCATTTCATTTCATATTATTTTCATTAATTAGCTGAAGAAAAAGAATAGTCATTCATGACAAGATACATAAACTAAGGAAGATCTTCTATCCAAACTAACTTCTCTTCTGATTGAGAGAGGGCGTGACGAGCCAAATTGCGCGTAACTAATGACAGAATTAACTCCTTTAACTGCAATGACGAATTACCAAAATCAGCGGGGAGCGCTGAATCTTGATTTATTCTGTTACTGATGGCAATGCAGTCTGTTTCGAGTATCATTGATAGAAAGCACCTGAAGATTTGGTCACCTGGGTAGAATTAACCCTTGAAAACCAGCTTGCATGTGGAGGGTGCCTAGGGACTTATTAAGCTCTTGCCAAGGTTGTCTGGTCAATGTGGGATTGTAACAATAATCTCTTTGAAGTTCATATCCACAGCCAACTGTGAGGCAAAAATTCCCACCCGTACCTCCGCTTCATTAGCAGGAAGATAACCTTCAACCCACTTATGGGCAGCAACCGTTATCTTGCCATTATGATCTTAATAGATCACCCCCATCATCTCTACTGCTTGGAGAAAGAGCTGCATCTGTGCTGATTTTAAGAGTGCCCTCAGCAGAACATTTTACATTCATATACTCATTTTGCATTATATGCTCATTTTATTTTTTATTCTTAAAAAGAATTGCATCATGATGCTTATTGTTGTTGCATTAAGTCTAGATGGCGTTTGGCTTTCATATTTATGTTCCATTTACCAAAGTGATACATGTTAAAATTATAAAAAATTGCTAATTCATATAGGGCCGTTTAACCAATTCAACCAGCAATCTCTAGGTATTGCTGTCAGAATTGATGGCATCAAATATCTGAGATCTGCAATCAGAATTGATGTCATCCTTAATTCCTAAATTCGACTCTGAGTAATCTCTAGTTTCGTCCATGGTAAACTATTTTTAGTTAAACCATGAGAAACGTTCTTAGGCCTTTCATATGTCAAAACCTATCCCCCCAAAATTTTTCATTGGAAACAGCTGTCTTGAGGTGAGGCCAATCATTTTCAGATTTTATATTGGCTTACCAAAAAATGCTAAGCTTTCTTAGTTATTTTTTTTCCTCCAATTCATCTTCCCCTTTTGAAATAATGAAATTTAAATATGTGATGATCACTTTTGCCTGTTTTGATTTATGAGTATGAATGATATGTCATGATGTCAGATGGACCTTGGGGTTGGCTCCTTCATACTGGCAAACTCGCTAGTTTCACGACAAGCCCGAAGTGTTGCTTTTGTGTGAGTTATTCACTCTATGCTTTATGTTGTCCTACACATGCTGTTAATCTTTTAGTTTAAAACTTAGATGACAATTAATAATGTCATTCTGTGTTCCCAAAATACGTGACTTATTAGGAGTATGTTCATGCTTTTATTTCTATACAACTGAAAAATATGTACTAATTGATTGAAGGTGACAGGTGGAGTACTACTAGACCTGAGAGTCTGTTAATGGAATAGGGAAAGGTCCAATAAAAGATTATTCATTTGATGCTTCAGTGACTTAATTTTTGTATTTACATAGACTAAGAGCCTTAATTGGTCAGCTTACCAAAACCATGTTTCAGCTTGTTTCTTTTTTGAAACTATATAATCCTAGGATAATGCCAGGGTTTTCTCTGGTTTGACTTTTCCAGTTCCTTTCAGGAAGAAGTTTTCAATTGTCAAGATGCTAATATAGCTAATGCGGCTAGAGTCTGGTTTAATTCACAGTCGTCCTACATTTATTCAAAATCTATTTGACCCTTGAGTCTATAAATATCAACAGTTTGGTCCTCCTTGGTCTAAGAAGTATTTTTCCTTTGAACTTCAGTTTACTGTATGAAAGGATGAAAGTTTTGAGTTTTATTGAACTTAAGTGACAAAAGAATGCAAACCAAACATTAGAAATAGAAATTTATTATCTATTTTTTTAATCTGATACAACTATTCTAATTATTTGAATATATCATTGGAAAATGCATATCATTCAGTTGCTGTGCTGCTGAATGACCCAAACATTTTGTCTAAACTTATACTATGGTAGTCCAAGTATTTACCAAGTTTTGGTTGTATCGTTTCAGTTAGATAAATTATAAATTCTTAAATTACTTTTAATGGTTATGCTCACCTGTTTTGTTGCAAACCTGTTATATTGTGATGCATTATGCTACTCATGATAGATTCATTGGATACTTGGTGTCTCTAGTTCACCTAATCTAAATGCCATCCTATGTGGTTAGAATGTCATTATAACATCATTGGATTGCCATTTCATTTTGTTCTTTTTCAACTACAATTACCATTGTCTTTCATTTTTTCATATGAAAGGAGAATAAAGAAGAGCTGAATTTTTCTATGTTCTTAGTGTACATAATCCAAATGGTACTCAGATGTGTTTGGTTTGGAGTGACAAGATAATGTCAGTGGAATGCCATTTGATTGTACTTCTCAAATGCTATTACCATTCCGCCTTTGATTATTTTGTTGAAAGTAGAATAAAGAAGAGCTACATTATTATTTCTTAAAAATTATTATCTGAGCATCATGTTTTTTTATTGGTCAAAGAAATGCCTCTTAGTTTTGAGGTATGCTTTAACATGCTCAACAAACACATCATATATTTTCATTTGTTATTCTTGTGTTGTGTGATACTCTTGTTTTTTTACTTCTTTCTGTTTTCAGGAATGTGAAATCCGCTATCAGATCCACTAGTCCATTGTTGTTACTGGGGTTTGGTCGACTTCTCTCCACCAGAACTGTGGACTACCAGGTAGATTATTTATAATTCTAAATCTATCACTTACGTTAAACACCAAATTACTGATAGATTTAGGCAATTCAATTTCTTAATCAGTTACAGATTTACATATTTATGCATTATTGCAAAAAGTCATAGCTGTGATTATTGCTGGCTTTGAGATCAGGTAGACTGGTTATGATTTCAAAATACTTGCTGCAAATGATGGTAAATTTCAAGGGACGTTACCTGCTTAATGGCTAAAAGTTCAATTTAGTCCCTAAATTTGTATGTGATGCTTAATTTGTTCGTTTTTCAACTCTTTTTTTTTTGTCAATTTACCTCTTGAACAATTTTGTCATTTGATTCATTGTTGAGTTAATTGGTGCCCATATGTTATATTTAGCACTAAATTTATTCTCAAATCTCTAAAAACCTTGTATAACTAAAATAAATTGGTCAAAAGTAATTATTTGGATATTGATTTGAAAATTTATAAAATTATTGTTACCAATTTGGGATGCAATGCCCAAATTAAAATTTATTAAATTAAATTGATTAAAAAATATAAATGTAGGAAATTATATTTGATTTTTTTATTAATACAATCTTGCTGGGCACTTTTTTATATTTAATATTAATCAGTGTGTGTCACACTTAAATTACCTAATGAATTAATTGACCTATTCCTTCAAGTTAAGGGGTGAATTGGTAGAAAAGTTGAAAAATGGGCTAATTGGCATCCCGTAAGTTCAAGGGCATTAACTTAATCTTTTGTTTTTGTTTATGATCTTCTATACAACCGTAATACATAACATAAGAAAATTCTTAGGAGCATGACCCAGAAATATATATATATATATAGGGATTATACTTGCTATGATTTTTACTATTCTTAGAAATAGATAACCATGAGCATTATATGGACATCTCATTTCGTATTTGGTGATGTTATATAGACATAATAGAGGCTGATTTAGGTTCCTCGTTCTACTAGTGGTAGTTTTAGATCCCTGTACTACCCAAAAATTATCCATAAGCACCCTCCATCCACCATTTAATAATGTGTGAAATGCACATTCACGGAGGGCGTGCTATAGAAATTTTAGGGACCAAAATGTAGTTTTTTGGACCAAAATGCATTGTTTTTATAAGTGTGATGACCAAACCGTAAGTTTGATTATCTTTAACCTTGAGCTAAGGAACAAAATTGAAATTTTCCACCTCAAAACTCCATTTGAAATTTTGCAAGTGAGTATATCAAATTGAAGCTCTCGGCGTGAGGATTCATGACTGGTCTCCGTTTAGTCATCTGACTACTGGAAGACCTCGTTTTACGTATTTAAAGTTCCAACTAGAAAACTTCTAACGCATAAAATGAGGTATTCCGGCAGTCGGACGACAAAACAGAGAGTGGATTATGAATCCTCATGTCAAGGACTTCAATTTGGTATACTCGCAAGATTTATCGCCGGAAATGGAAAATGGAGTTTTGAGGTGGAAAATTTAAAGTTTGGTCCTCAGCTCACTGTTGAAGATGATCAAACTTACAGTTTGGTCCTTAAGAGGTATGAAAACAATGCATTTTGGTCCATGAAAACAAACGGAGGGAGCTTGTGCATAATATTCGGATAGTACAGGGGCTTAAAACCACCACTAGTTGATCGAGTGGCCTAAAATATAAAATTGCAATAGTTCATGGCCTTATTAAGTTATTGGTCCATAGTAGACTTTAACTTCAATGGTATAATGGTTGTATTTCAAAATATCAGTCCAAATTTTTGTATTCACAGCGAAAGAGAATAGAAGGTCAAAGTTGGTTTTCTTATTATGTAGAAGAGTTAATACTGTTGACATTTAGTCCTTGGCTGTGAGAATTAGTGCAGAAGAATGTTGATAAAAACTCTCTACTAATGTATGAGATATGGCATTCATAAACTCAAGTGAAATTTTAGTAGTATTTCTGAACTTGATACTTATCTCTTCCCCAGTGATGTATTTTATCTATTCTGCAATATTTTCTGATCCATACCACTTCTTAATTTCGCATTCTATTGCTGTTCCTCTACATGTGTCCATTCCTTTTGCATTGTAGCTTCACACTGGCGAATATGGAGTGCACTGGAATTTCTTTTTCACACTAGCTGCTGTGTCTATCCTTACTGCTGTAATTAATGTTCCTCCACAATATTCAGCAATTCTAGGTTTAGCAATTCTGATAGGTAGAATTTTCAACTGAACATATTTTCTGATTACCGGAAAACGTTTTTTTTTTTTTTTTTTTAAATTCCACTTTTCTTACTATCTGACTTTAATTTGTCAGGTTATCAATCTTGGTTGATTAATGGATTAAATGTGTATCTGATTTCTGATGAAAGGGGAACAGATATAATAAGCAAAAATAAGGAGGGTATATTTAGCATACTTGGTAAGTATAATTCAAATTTATTTAATTTTCTTTCCTTGTTGGGAATGTGCAATAATATTTGTATAGGTTGTAATTTATTCTCTTATGTTTTTTAATGAAGTCTCTCTTCGCCAAGAATTTTATGAGGCAGTTGGTAACTATTAATTGTTCTTAGTTTCAGAGGGTCATTTCTTACCCAATTTGGTTTTTGGGAAAATTTGGCTGTGCCTCTGTTTGCCAATGCAGTTGGTCGAACTTCCTTATTAGGCTTTATGCTGACTTATTTACCAAAACTCATCTTCAACTTAATACTTGGGGTTAAATAAATAAATGACTGTTATATTCCTATTGTTTTTAGAAACTTTGTCATCTTGTCTATCTCCAACCCAATCCAATTGTATCTTTTTGTCATTCGCTCATGAATTGATTGCACAACAGTTTATTTACCGATCAACTTAGACAAACGGGTCAACTGCTTATCAGTTAGTTATGAGCCACTTGTTGTAACTTATGTTTAAGAAAGTTTTTTTCATAATTAAATTATAAGCAATAAGCCAGTAGACATCACATCAGCTTTGGAAAATACCCCTTTATGTTGATAAGTAAATAAGTCACTGTGTTGCTAACTGACACACGAAGGTTTGAATCCCAATTTCAACTCAAAATAACAATGCTTGGTTTATAAATATGTTAGATAATTGTCTCAGTCATCAATTTGTTTTGGGCCAAGGAAGATTAGATTTTGGTGATGAGGTTATGGTATTAGTTTGGCTGGCAACCTGGTACTAATAGCATTGATATATCAAATTAATCATGAACTACTAGCTTGAATATCCAAATAGGGAAAAATAAAATAATTTATTGAATGGCTTATTTGGAAATTGATAACATTTTTTAGTCTGTCACCATGTGTCTGAACGAACTCACTGATTTGTTATATCTGAGGATTAGTTGATTTTTTTTTTTTTTTAAAATAGATTTTTCGTACGGGTTTGACATAATGTTATGGACACTGGAAGTAATAATTAGCTTAAATAGAACTTTCGTCTAGTGGATTAGGATATAGTTAGCTTATTTAAAATATTCCTGAGTTAGGATTTGTGGGATGTTTTCCTCTATAGGAACCTAGACATAGAATTCTGAGTAATTATTCCTGTTCTTGAGAGAGTTGATATCTATCAATAAAACAAGCTGACTTATATTAAAACCATGGAGATTCAGAGTTTTATCGTCCAACAAATTCCAAGGCCTGTAATTCCCATAAATGAGTTGCTAAGAGCTCCACAAATAAGCAAGTCAAAGAATAAGGGCAAAGACCTATCCTGAGCAGCTGATTTTTTTAGTTCATCATCCAGTGACACGATGATCCCCATACCAAAGTTCAGAACACATAATTTTCTTGTTCTCTTGTCACAATATTTGTAATTACCATTTGTTATCTTTTCCAGGATATTGGGGTATGTACCTTTTTGGTGTCCATTTGGGCTACTATCTATTTTTCGGAAACCATTCCTCTACTGGAATGAAAAGCAATAAATGGACCAGAATCAGAGTCTTGTTTTTTTCTCTCATGTTCTGGTATTTTTCTATTTCTTGAGCCTTTTTTTGTTAACAACTTCCCAATAAATTGAATGCTTATGACCAATTTAGTTGTCAAAATTTTTTGCAGGTTTATAACTGTAGTTCTAGATAGGCATGTTGAAAGAGTTTCCCGCAGGATGGTAAGACATGCTACTTTGTTCAGCTAATTCATTAAAATGGCAGAATATTGCTGATGAAAGTGAGCAAATTCTATTTGCAGTGCAACATGGCTTATGTTACCCTGGTGTTGGCACAAAACTTTCAGGTTCTACCTTTGTCATAATTTTTTAAAGTCTCGTTCATCTTGCAGTTGGATATCACATTGACTTCGTAGGTAGGATGTTTATGATAGGCTAGCCAAGAGAGGAACAAAAAATGAAGAAGTAAAGTTCAGCTATTCTATTCGTGAAATGTAAATAAACTGAGTTTTTTTATGGGAGTTTGCCAAGTGAACTTCCTGAGCAAATTAACTGCTGAATTATATTTAAACCAGCTTAGAACGAATATTATCAGATTTGGAATATATTTTGTTTGTTGCCAGCAAGAGATTTTTCGAAAGAAAGACTGTAAACCAGATAACAATGTCTTAATGGATAATTTTCCTTGGAATCAAAGAATCAACTACATTCCCCACGTCTGTGGGTTCATTAACATACAAACTTCCTTGAGTTCTAAGGCTTCCTTGGGATTGGGTGGTGAATTCTCAAGAATATGCATTCCCAAGTTGAGTGAGTAGGCAGTTTATCTTTCATCGGTTAATGTTAGCAAAATAATTTTTTTATTCTGGTGTTTTGACTGAATGAAAGTCGAGTTTTTTCTTAAAAAGCTTTATGGTTGTTTTTGTAAGTGATAACCAAGAATGTGTATATGCATATCATGCAAGGCATTGTAATAAGGTATTTTTTTTTTTTTTAAGTTAGCCAACAGTGATGGTCATAATATGCATGGCTGATCATATCACTGGGAACTCGGGGTTGTTGGGGAGGAGTGAGTGATGCATTGCTGAAAATTTTATTTCGGTCATTCTATATGACAAGTGGTTTATTCTGCAAAATGATAGTTCGAAACCATATCCAAAATAATTAAAGCAAGAACAAAAGTGTGCTTTTTTTCCCTTCATAAAGAGAGCACAACCATATTCAAGCATTGTTTTGTTTATTCTAAAGGGTTTGAGAAGTGGCTGGACAGTTTGGGTTGCCTACCCTTGTCCCTTGACCACTCAATCCTCGTGATCTAACTTGTTCGAAGTTCTTCTCCTGCTTTCCAGGTTCTGACCATACTAATGCTTTCTGATCTCATTCCTGGAAGTAAAATTTCAGCACTTGAAGAAGCAGTTGATCGCAATTTACTTGGGACATTCCTTCTGGTAATAGAACATTCTTCACTGATCTTGTCACTCTTAACATGCTTTGATTATTCTTTCATTCAATTCTTCCTTCTCCTCCCATCATTTCAAAGCATCTGTTTATTTTGTTGCTGTAGGCAAATGTTCTTACGGGGCTGGTGAACATGTACGTAGATACCCTGTTCGCAACATCGATATCGGCCCTGTTCATCTTGCTTATTTATGCATACGTTCTAACTATCGCAGCTGGAATTGGAAATTTCTACGGTGTCAGGCTAAAATTTTGGTAGTAGTGGCCTTCAAGAATAATTTGGTACAATTTATATTGATGATGATCAGAATTTTTATTGCTGGCTGAGGTCAAAGTTATGTTTTTCTCTTGTTCTTGGTATTACTTTGTAGTTTTAAGTACAGACATGATTTATAACTGTGTGCCTGGAGACAAATTTACAGATGGAACTCCTTTTTTTTTTCCCCTATATTTACAAGCTGTAGTGCCGCACACTTCAATCTATGAGTACTTTTCAATATAATTAATTGTAACCTGTTATTTTATTGTTATCCTTAAATGTTGAACATTTATGTTTTTATACTTGGAGGTAACTTCTAGTGATCAGTCATAGAAACTTTAGTTTTGATAACTCATATTTGGAAAAAAAAAAAAAAGTATATATATATATATATATATATATATGATAACTCATTGGCTCCATGTGGAATCTATTGATAGAGTTAGTAAACGAAGCATGGGATACAGGCAGCGGTGTGAACATAAACCAGCGAATAGCTGGATGTGGCATGTGTTGAATCCTTGAACCAACAATCAACAATGTTGGTCTCCAGTGGAAATTGCGGGACGTGTTGTCGACTCTTCTATTGGAAATTTTGGCATTGTAGTTGAACTAATTGCATCCCCGTTGATGAACATTTGAATTCTTGTGGGATCAGGTGAAATTTTAAAAATTCTTGATGCATAAGTTCCTCATATTGAAGTGGAATATGGTCAAGATGTTTGCATGTGGTTTTGAGGTCCAAAGTTCAAATTGTACCAATCCCCTTCCATATGTATAAGGTTGTGTGTGAGTGATCTATGTTAAAAAGAAGAAGTGGAATATTGTCAATCACCTTAATTTTTTTATTTTTTTTGCTTATGGTTTAGACTCTTGTTTTTGGAATAGTGTAAGTTGGAAAATTGAAATAGGGAAAAATAATTAATAACAATGAAGGGGGAAAAAAATGGATGTAGAATAGAAGAGAATTTCTAAACAAGCAACAACAGATTGAAATTAGTAAGTGAAAAATTAAATGGCCCAATTAAGTGAAAAATTCTTAGGTTGAATTAGTCTATTACTACCTTATAGACCAAGTAAATCATATTATGCCATCTATTAAAATTCTGCCATGTCACTTCTATAATTAAAAATAGTTAAATAATTATCTTCGGTAAAACTTATTGATAAAATATAATAGCCTTCTTCCTTAACCAAAATTCTGCCATGTCACTTCTATAAGTTTATCAATAAAATATAAATTTATTGATAAAAATAATTAAATAATTATGTCACCTTGTTGCCTTTTTATTTATTTTTTATTATATTTTTACTATTATTTAAAAAAAATCAAAAATTGGGAAACGGAATTGGGAAACAAATGAAAACAGAGCATGGAACATTTCAAATTATCATCGCCGATCTTTGCAGTCCAGCCTCAGAATAGTCCAGCCGGCATCGCCAATCACCACCTTAGGCCACGGCCAGGTCGATTGGCACCATACCTCCACAAATGGTGGCGGAAGGTGAAGTTTTAACCGGATCAATAAAGGGGTTTTGTAGATCCGAATTCTTCAACAATCGACTCATCAGTATTCCGGCAATGAAGTTCTGATCTAAGGTCACCGAACGAAAGCTCAAGCGACGATAATCATTTTGGTACCTACCTTGCCACCATCCATTGGACGAAAAAATGGTCGCCGATAACTTTTTTTGCATTTTATCGCCACATACGGTAGAGTCACGAAAAAGTAAGACCATATTTGAAATCTACGAATTGAGAGCTTTCTGATGACATATCATTTGTAACATCACCACTAAAAAATCCAGGTGATTGGAGGTTGTTAGGGTTTCTTCAACGAAGATGATGAAGATGACCTAACTGTTTTAGGGTTTCTATTTTATTGAATTGTATTAATGTTTACTGAATTATATTGACGTTTATTGAACTGTACTGATGTTTACTAAGTTGTATTTACGTTTATTGAAATGTATTTTCATTTACTGAATTGGATTGACGTTTACTGAATTGTATTAACGTTTAATGAACTGTATTGATCTTTACTCAATTGTATTTACCTTTAAAAATTATCAAGCATCAATAAGAATAATTTTTATGATTTTTTTTTCATTTTTTATGCATTTTGTTAAATTATATTCAATAAAAATTAATATAAATCATTAAGAATCAATAAGCATTAGAATCAATAAAAATTAATATAAAAATCAATGATGATTTTTGTTTATGTCTTTATACATTTGTTGTATTATGTTCTTTAGATTAAATAAGAATGAATAAGAATAATTAAGGATCAGTAAAAATAAATAGGGATTAGTAATAATTTTTTTTAAGTATGATTCTTTCAGTTTTATGCATTACTTTTATTAATTCTTATTGATATTTATTGACTGCATTTTTATTGAATTTTGATAACAGTTATTGGTTGTTTTTACATGTATTTATACACTTTCCATTTGTTATTGATCTATTTTTACCTATATTGATTGATATTGATATTTTTTAACTGTATTTTAATAACATGTACTAATTGTTGCTAAATGTATCTAATCGGTAGAAGTCTATTTGTCATTGATTTGTGTTTAATCTGTAGAAATGATTTTGGCTATAACTTTTGCTATGGGTGTCAAAATGACTATTATGACCGCTTTTCGGAAAGCATGTTTAGAGATCTATAGGATCCCCGCCCCCAATTTTGAGGCCTAAGAACTCCGTTTAAGCTTCCAAAATGCCTTTTGAAGCTTTTTTTTCCTATGTTTTTAGTGCGTTCTTGAACTTTTTTCTTTCTTACTGAATGCTACTGATCGTTATTGATAATGATTCTTATTGAAACTTATTGAATTTTTTTATTAATTATTATTTAAATTTATTGAAATTACTATGTTGTTAGCCTGTCACCTTCATCTTCTTCGAATGGTTAAAAC
Source organism: Croton laevigatus (assembly GCA_949640765.1). NCBI lineage: Eukaryota > Viridiplantae > Streptophyta > Magnoliopsida > Malpighiales > Euphorbiaceae > Croton > Croton laevigatus. Next base: position 680 of record CATIWJ010469063.1, on the reverse strand, counting down.
CCTAGATGCCATAGGTAATCTGAAATTTTTAACAGCAATGAAACCTAACAAATCATATATCATTGGAAAGCTCTTAACTCGTAGTTTTCAAATATGACCTTAGTTTTTTGTGGCTCCGCTGCATTTGACCAAAAAAATGCAAAAAAGCCGGATATTCCCGAAAACCGGCCACCAAAAAACAACCATATCACCAACCGAAACCATATCAGATCTGAAAGAGCTCAAAAAGGCGAGTTGTTTAATACCAAAATTGTTGCCATAGGGTCGCCGGTGGCGGCGAAAAAGGTTACAAAAAATACTGCATAACCAAACTTTAACCGGCGCGTTCAGTGGCTACCGGAACCCGCTGACGGCGATGGACTTGTTGGGACATAGCTTTCTGCTAGTGGTGTGAGTGCCTGTGGTGGCCGGAGGCGGATTAAAGTTGCTGTTGAAAAAGCTAGAAAGGGGAGGGTCTAATTTCTATTTTTTTTTCCATAAAAAATAAATTTATTTATTTATTTTATTAAGAATGGGCGGTTCTAGCATTTTTGGCCTTATTTTTTCTAATATGCGATTTTATCAATTTTAATAGTTTTGTGCTAATTTTTTCAAATAGCATAATTATTTTGTGCCATATTGCTAATTGTCCTAAATTTTATATCTAAACATAATTGGCTGGCTCGAGATTACATTACTAA
>CATIWJ010468820.1:0-15674 GCA_949640765.1 Croton laevigatus | reverse complement strand
TTTAAAGACTTGACGGTCTTCATCAAATGAGCTAACACCAATGAAAAAGAAGATCAAGACTATGAAACAAATATGCAGCCTCCATTTTATCTTCTTCAAACAACACGTTCAGCTTGAAAAAACAACTCCAAAATTTTGTTCATAAAACAGAGCTTAGCTCTTCTAAATAAAAAAAACACAACTCTTCTAATTTTCTTTTTAAAAAAAAAAAAAACAGCTCTTGCAAATTATATTTGGGCAGTTTAAGGACTTGCTTGGTCCCTCAAGCTTGGTTTTACAGTTTAACGACTTGTCGGTCCATCAAACTGTTTTAGGGCTTGTTTGGTCCCTTCTTTCAAAGTTTTTCGCAGTTTAACGACATGCCGGTCGAGGAAGCAAAATATTTTTCATCATTTCAGTTTAAGGACATGATGGTCCAAGGAGAACTCATATATTCAGTTTAAGGACATGATGGTCCAATAAAGAGCAGGAGCAAACCAAAAAATTGAAAAATGGAGAAGTTTCCAAGAAAACCGGAAAAACAGGGGTCGTTTGCGGGAGTTGCAGAATCAAAGGCAACAGCTATAACAATGATATTTTCCAACTAAATTCTCACAAATAACAAATCGTAATTTTCACGAGAATGAAAGCAACCAAGAAAGCTTCAAGGAAACGAGGAGTGACCAGATTTTTTTTTGCACTAAAACAAAGCACGGCAGCTTACAGCTCTTATAAAGAATAGCTGCAACTAAACCAAAAACATTTTTACAGCCCCTCAAAGACCATTAGAGCTCTGATACCATGTTAGTTTTGAGAGAGCTTGAAGAGAACATAAAAACCAGAAATTAAAATGAAAAATAGAGACTAGAGAGAAGAGTAACTATGTCACTAAAAATAGAATTTTTTCTTCTTTTTCTTCTTCATTTTCAGATTACACAGAAATATCAAGCTCTCTCTCTCTCTCACTTTTTCTCACTCTCACACATACATAAGTATAAGTATTTATAGAGAAAAGAGAGTTCTAGAGATGGGTGAGCTGTCCATTCTCTAGAACTTTCACACATATTTGTTAGTCAAAAATATCAGCACACACATCTTCCAACATCAAAAATATCAGCACACACATCTTCCAACAGTAATTTTATTCTTTAATTAAAGTTTTTTTCCCCTTCCAACAAAATCAACCACACATATCTCAAGTTTGGCTCTATAGAATTGGTTGTGGACAAGCCTCTTTATCTCATGCGAGCTGCATATGGAGTTTCTTGGGATGACAAAGTACCAAGTAAAAGCAGTACCTGTTAGAGATTTAGAAATAACCGAAGCTTGAAGAATTTAAAGTATTTAAAATTCACTAACTCTTCACACTGAATGGTGAACCGAATGATATGCTCTAGGGTTGAATTAGTGAAAATTTAGGAATTCGATACCTTTTCGGGTATGGATTTTCTCTATCAATAGCCTCTGAATATGGTTTGACAAACTATGGGTAGCCAATTTGCCTAAGGCCTGGCTCATATAGTTTCTAATGCATTTCTCAAGGTCTCCATATTGATAGGTAGGGTGTGCGAGGTATGGAGATTTGGTTGCATTGAAGAATCATGAAAATCGGAAGGTACTATGGTTAGGTTAGTTACCTTTCCTCCAAAGTGTTGCCCTTTTTTTGGAACTACTTCTAAAGTTTCACACTCATAAGTGTTCGAATGTGTGAGAGGATTGGTATTAGAACCAAACACATTGTTTGGCACGGAGATAACCTGCTTATAAGTGGCCACTTTGGAGAGATGCTTTGGAGATGTGGTGAACATACCCCAATTGAGATGGTAATAGAGATGGTAATGATGATGGTTGTTTCATTGCAGCTTGGGTGTTAGTATTGTCAACACCTTTGGAGGGATTGTGAGTTTGTACTTTCTCACTTCAGAATTTGACTCTTCCTTAGCAACAGATTTGCTAGTACCTAATCTCTGAAGAAGAGTTAGTTTTCATAAAAGCTATAAACATCTGTTGTAGTTTTGCTTGAGAAGAGTGCAACTCCTTTATCATCATGGCAAGAGTGTAAGGAGCCTTATCGTTATCTGTCACCATAACGACATCTAGACGAGCTTAATGATCATACAATAGAATTGCTTAGTCTTAGTTCAGCTTTAGATCCAAAGGAGATGCTTACTTTATTTTGAATTGATGATATTTATCAATTGGTGCAAAAATTCTATCCTCAAGACTTTGTTGAACATTAAATTATGTAATTAAAGGTGCAACTTGAGCATTTTGATCATGCGATACAACTTCCTGAATTCAAAGATTTGTCTACTATTTCTGATCTAAGTCAGTGGTTGGTGAAAACAAGAAAATCTCAGATTTATCCTTTTGTATATAGGGTAGTAGCTCTTAGAACATCTCCAATACTAATGTAAATTGCACTAATCCACTTGCCACATAGGAAAAATAGAAGACTTTTTATTAAAAATGATCTTCAATGCTAATGTCCATTTTGGATGTGAAGCTTATGTGGACTTGACATTATCAAGCTCGATTTCTATTTCTAGAGGGTCTTCTTGACAATGTTTACATTTAATGATGCATTGTGATTGGCTAGATATTAAAATATAATTACAACAAAAAACCAAAAAATAAAATAGAAGGTGTTGTATTGGAGATAAAAATTTTAAATTGTGTGTTAACACATTCACTTCCATTCACATCTCCCTTGACACCTTCTATTCAGTTTCTACTGCTACTACAGAGAGATCATTCTCAGCGATGAACATAATTAAGAATAAACTTTGTAACAAGATTGAAGATGAATTTCTCTCATATTGTTTAGTGTTATATATTGAAAATGAAATTGCTGAAACATTTACTTTAGATTTTTTGGTAGATCATTTTCACGACTTAAAAGAGCATTATGTTCCCTTTTGATATATTATATGTAATAAATTTGACATTGTTTACATAATGATCACTAAAAATACTTTAATTTTGTTTTACTATTAGTATTATAATTTCTTGCCCCGGACTCAATGATCCTGAATTTGTCCCTGGGTATATTCAATGTCCTTAACAAATGGTATAAAAAGCTCAATGACATGCTTGGGAGGGGCACTTCTTGCCAGGTTGTTGAGAACCCAGCGCTTTTGGATGTTGTAGATTATATGACAGAAAAAGAGAGAGGATGTTCGGACAATATTAAGCTCGAAGCATCTACTATGAAGAGATGTGTTCTTACCATAACGGCAACAGGTTGCATCTGCCTTATGATCCAGCCTTACAACGGTCTTTACAGTTGGCTTTAAGAAGAAAAGATGATCATGATAGTGATGACGTAAGAAGGCACCAACTTGATAATTTAGATGAAGAAGTGGAAACCGATGATCGTGATGAATTCGAGGAGAATCACCCTTCTCGTGGGGATAGCAGGGCAATGTGCGGTGCCTTAGATGGCTCTGTGAAAAGGCTGAAATCATGCCAGGGCCATCGAGATGCTCTTTTGGGAAATTCATTGCAGGAGGGTAATATTTGTATTCACATTTGCAGATTGCGGGAGTCGATATGAATCAAGCTTCATCTGAAACTACAGGAACAGCTTGGTTACAAATGCAATTGCTGGAATCTCGAGCGAAGCAACAACTTCAACTTGAGATGCTAGAACTAGAAAATCAACGATTCAAGTAGCACAAATTTTGCAGGAAAAGAAATCGAGAATTAGAAAAGTTGAGACTGGAAAATGAGAGGATGAAGCAAGAGAATGAGTGAACGGCATTGGGCTTGCAGCGCAAAGAAATGTGCGTTGATTTTAATTAACCCTCTTCGTGACATTGGCCATTGATTTGGCAAGCTGCTGTTAACCACTATAGCATTTCACTTATGAGGTCCTTTCGTTTGAAAGGCTCCTCCATCTGCATATAGTCCGTTAGACTTAGTACGTTAACAATATATTTAGTAGTAAAAAGAATTTAACACAATCATGCATGCATTGTTCACTTCATGACGTTGATATTTAATCATAGGCGCAACTGGATCAAAATGTCACCAGTCCAAGATTTGTTCATTTATTTCTAAGTTGAAAAAAAAAAAAATGGTTTCACAATCAATAAGGGCTGCTTCAAGCAACCTGAGTTAACATGAAACAAAATTCATCTGATGTTCCAAAGAGCAGAAATATTAGGAAACAGCCACCCCAATGACCTCCTGATCACTTGAGTTTCTTAAATATCTTTTGTGCAGCCTGCATCCAGTAATATGCCAGAATCAGCTAAGAGACTTATCAAACTAACCTCGAAATGTAAAGATTGAAGACTTACACATTCATCAACACAAGACCAGTAGTCGAAGTACTGTCCTGTGCAGTGTTTGTGCCCAGTTTCATCGTGGCTAATCCTCTTTACACATTCCTTTAACAAGTGAAAAGTAACACATTCAGTGATTCAAACTTGAATATCTTATAATTGGATAGAAAATTTTAAAATCACTGAAACATAAACCAAATGAGATCTTCAATTGAACATTCGATTGAAAATGCTTGAGGTCTCCCTTTGAGTTTGTATAGGCCAAGTGAACCGGACCAAGGTAAAGATATGAAAACCAACCAACAGAAAAGGAAACAAAATAAAGATAAAACAACAATCCACTCTGTTCTGATTAAATAGACACTATTAGCTTCTAAGGCCTATGACTTCAACTGTGCTTTATGAAACCCAATTGTCAAATTGAAGGCATATGATATGAATGGAATATTTACTTGTTCAAGACCAATTTATACTTCTTGCTTTCTACCTTAACATGCATATTTAAAACAAAATGATGAATCAGCTGTCAGATTTTCTATTATCAGCAAGCCAATATTTCAAAGACATGAATATAGTTTGCTCCAAAAACTGATAGAAATATAGAAACACTGCTATTACGTCAAATTATCAATTAAAAAATAAATATTTTATTGGCTTCATCACACAATGAACAGAACTGCAAATTCTCAAAAGCATTTTCAGAAATCAGATTGGAATTTTGTAATCCATAAGTTGTATATCCAAATCAGCCAGTTTTCTGGGATGTAAACCATATTCTTTGTTTCAATTATGAACTTTGATTCAGACAAAAGAGTTCGATGCTAAAATGACATGCAAATTACCCAGAATTAATTCTTGCATCAAACTTATTGCTTTAGATAAGTGGAGATAGTACAAAAGCATTAGATGAACAAGTTGTTCACTATCTAATTGGTGATGATGCAATATGATCCAAAACCACTTCATATTTATAAATTGTATTCTATATAATATGGCATAAAAGAAAGCTAAGGAGATGAAAAAAAAAAATTAAAGCTTGTATACATTACATTGTATGCAAATAAGGGCCTCACGCATTTCGGTTTGCAAGCCTCCTCATAATACTTCTTTGGATCCACAGGCTCCTCGTCCGCCCTACAGTAAATTAAAGGTGAAAACACTTTAGGTGAGACACGTAATAGAACATAGAAAATTATTTATACGGACGAAACACCATTCTGCGATTACATGAAGCTGAAGAAATATGAGTTACAGAGAGATGGAGATGCAAACGGCTAGGGTACGAGGAGAGCAGAAGTTAGTGATGAGTTTATAATTACCCATATTATATTCGGATCCTACCCGTTTAATTATGTTTAGGAAAGACAGAATATATAGAAGACTTTTTTTTTTTTAACATAAATACCCTACTCTAACCTATTCTATATTATGGGAAATTAGAGAAAGAAAATGAAATAAGCCTCGAATCCGAGAGTGACTTATTACTACCTTCTTGAACTAATACTTATATATAATACACACTACAGTAATTCACAACTAAATGAGAATCAATCTAATTGCCTGTTGAAATGATGAGGAGTGCACTCCGGCCGCAAAGTCCCCTAAGATCATTTGGATTCAACTCTTCTCCGAGTTCCAAAACTGGCATTCTTTTTATGTTTTCATTTTGCAGAACTAGAAAAGATTGCAAAGCGCAATAAAGAGAATTTATAATCAATTAACGGCATTAATTTTGGACAATACTTAAGCCCCTCGCCGTATGTACGGCCAAAAGCATTATGAGGACTTGAACTATACCAATTTTTTATGTATAAAGTCTCTCGCAAAGTAATTGTATTATTAAGTCGCTAAACTGTTTGTGTGTATAACACGCAACCCTTATTTAACGCAGTTAACTATTCGTGTTTATTAAACAGAGTATAAGTACAGGAAGGGTGGGAAATGGTTTTAGTGGGCCAGCCAAAACCATTATGAGACCAACAAACTTTACCATTTTTTTACATTAAGTCCGTCGGCCAAATAGTAACATTATTAAGCCTTCAAAACTTATCAAAAATTATATACGAGCACCATATTTGACAGGCTAAACAAAACATGTAGAACAGACAAATGACAGGCATGTGACAGGTTTAATGATTTTACTTTTTAATTGTTTTGGGCGCCTTACTCCATCCATATTAGGATAGATTTAGGAATATATGTAAAAAATATTATATTATAGTAATACCCTATATCTAAATTTAAGGAAGAAATTAAGCACCTTACACATTCTTTCTAAAATACACATTTCTATTAGAAAATTATGATTTTCTCCTCAAGTTTTATCAAAATTAACTATTACCTCCCCATGCTTTTTAAAATGAACTATTTTATCCATGTGTTTATTTCCGTCCAACTATTATGCCCATTATTAAAATTTAGCTAATTGTCCAATTTCCCGAGAACTTACATGGAATTAACAAAAGGGCCATTTTTCAACTTTTTTTACAAACAAATCCCCAACTTGGACCAAACAACCTCTGATGCTGCTGGCGCTTCAGAAGTAAATTAAACAATAATTTACACAATTTGAAGGGAATAGTCTTTAACTTCACACAATAGGGATTTCACAAGGTTGAATTTTTTTTTTTTTTTTTCTTTGACAAATTTCACAAGTTTGTGAAAACACATAACACTAAAGTAGAAATAGCTTCTACATTTTAACATAATAAATTTCAAAAAAAAAAACAAAAAACATAAAGTGGCAGCTAGAGTTCATAACAAGCAGAAATAGAAAAGAACACATTTTCTTCAACGGCTCTTTCCTTCGACAACTTTCCTATTTTAACACATTTCTCTGTAGCAAATTCTTTGAGAACATCTGCAATAAAAATAACATAAATTCAATCATAACAAATAAAAAGAAAGTATAAATACAGATTATAAATGTAAGCAGAGTATCATTGGACCTGTACAATTCCGAGACAGAAATGCCTGATAAGTTGCTGAACAAATTATTTAACTATTGATTAGAAAGTTATCATTCATGCTAAGGGCAGAATCTCAATAACTGAAAGCCACAGCAGATTGTTGACATATATCTGTCATCATGCAAACTCAAGATGATAACTTAGAAAAAGAAATTATCCAAGCATTTAGGATTACATACACGCATATGCCTTTTAGCATACACTTTGAATTTGCCCTCGCAGCAATTAATTACTAGTTCTTCCACCATGTTCTAAGATGGCTACTTCAATAAAATGGAAAAATCCAATATCTTGTTTCATATGTTGATGAATCAATAAAGTCACTGAAGCATGTCATCCAAAAATACATGCAAAATCTCATACTAACATCAGCATTCTAATTCTCATTTCTTAGGGAAAATTTTAATATAAATTAAAGATGGGGAATGCCTTGACATTAAAAGCTTTACAATGAAGTCAAAATAGATATAATAAAAGAATGCATATCTCTCATTTCAACATTATGAATTTCATCCATAACAGATTCTTAGAATAAGCATGAACATTTAATTTATTTATGCATATATTTAACACAATTAAAGATCGTCCATTCCTACCTTCCAGAACTTAAATGGTCTTATCAATAGTGGATAGAAGAAACATAGCGCTGTTGGCTGAATTGCACCATTTGATCTTGTTGATTTTTTCTTCTATTTCTGAACTCCTAAGATAATCAAAATGGGCAAATACAAGTGGAGACAGTATTAGTATTAATATCAACTGCATGGTATGAGAAAAGTGGATCAACCTAACAACTGTAATTCAATTTGGCATCATTCAGATAAAATCCAAATGGGAAGACCTCATTACCATCAAAGCTAAAGAAGAAATTTTGTTCTGTAAGACACTCTTAATATTGAATCCTTCGAAATGCAACCAAACAGAGAAAGAAAAACCAAAAATAGAGGAATAGCTTTCTGAATTGCTTTCCCCAATGCCACCCAAGAAAAAAAATTCTATTTTCTAGATTATATAATCATCAAACACTAAAACAAACAACCATCACCTGATATATTTCGAAACTCAGCCTTCAACAGGCACTCCAGCAGTCGAGTTCTCAGATTCGGAAGGGAATTCAGCAGGTCCGCCGTTTGCTAGAGGAAGGTTAGCTGTCCGGCAGTGGAGGTGAGTTCGTCTCCATCGCAATTACACTTCCTCACCCTTCCTTCGTAATTGAAGATAAGACGATCCCTAAATCGCCGGTAGATAGAGTGGATAGCAGACCATTATCACTGGTTGCCATCGACAATGAGCCTTCCTCATAGTTCGGCATTTGCCTCAATCTCGTTCCTATCGTGTTTTCTGGATTCATGAAGATGTGGGAGAGATGCCGCGAATTTAATTCAACTCCTTACTCCTTATGCAGATATGGGAGGTTTTCTTTACTCAGGATTGAACAAACCTCCAAGTTTATCACCATTGTTATCATCTCCTTCCGCGGTCTCAATGCTATCATCCTTTCTTTTGACCGTCCTTACAGATATTATTTCCTTCTTCCTCTTCTTTTTTAAATTCATTAACCGGTGCCTCTTATTATACTCATGAAGCCCCTTCTGCACTGCATTGAACTCCTCCTACTGTGATTAATAAGTCAAAACATGTCAAGATATTTCAGTAGGATTCTAATCAAATAATCATCTGGAAACCCAAAATTTCTTTTCTGCAAATTCAGCTTAACAACATTAAGTCATCGATTCATGCTCATCGTTAGCAATTTTCATGGGGCATCGTCATCGAGAAGAGCTTTGTAAAATCGTTTTCTTTCCTCAGGACTGAACAAACCTCCAAGTTTATCACCATTGTCATCATCTCCTTCCGCGGTCTCAATGTTATCATCATTTTTTTTGACTGGCCGTACAGATATTATTTCCTTCTTCCTCTTCTTTTCTAAATTCATTAATCGGTGCCTCTGATTATACTCATGAAGCCCCTCCTGCATCAATTCCCCAAATTTATCCTTCATAACAACTAGTGGATCCTTGTCAAACAATTCTGACCCATTATATCCTTCTCTTAGAAGAACAGTATAAATTTGATACTTATTGGAGACATAAAAGATACCAGGATGTTTGAGCAGCAGAACATTCAATTTCTCTGGTAGATTGAGCTCTCTGCTAAAATGACCCAGTTTAACAATTGATAGCTTCTTCCATAGGGTCAGTGAGAGCAACTCATGCACTAAACCTATTGTTCTTTTCTCCATCTCCTTTGAACCGTCTGATAAACCTCCCATATCTGCATAAGGAGAAATGTAAGGAGTTGAATTAAATTCTCGAAATCTCTCCCACGACTTAACCCAAGTTGAGGGCAATGAACATGAAAAACACGGTTCACAACCCTGCTTTTGAGCTGATGCTTCAATTGCAGAAACTGCCAGGTCTGGTTCCCATTGTAGAAGCTCGATCTCCATTGAACTCCTCCTCCAACTGTGATTAATAAGTCGAAACGTGTCAGGATATTTCGGTAGGATTCTAATCAAATAATCATCTGGAAACCCAAAATTTCTTTTCAGCTCATTCAGCTTAACAACATTAAGTCGTTGATTCATGCTCATCATTAGCAATTTAGCTAAACGCTCGACAAATACAGGTTCCTGCATTTCTTTAACCGACTCTTCTTCCTCCACCAAGAACATCATCCACTTTGTTAATCGACAATAGTAGTCGTCATTAACGAGATATACTTCAAAACAACCAGGATACCTCTTAAGCCAATTGAGGGCTTTTCCTTGAAGATCAAGAGTCTTAAACTTCTTCTGGAGATCTTTAATAGGTACTGCCTGGTTTGGGTATCTAAGGATTATGTTCTTGATTTGATTATTGACTATCCATCTACGGTTTCGTGAAAGAGCTAACTCAAGATCAGAATCTTTCTTCATTGACCAAAGAGAGAAACGTCGAACAAGACAAATGACTGGAGTTAACTTCCAAACTTTTGGGCATTGGAAAAAATTGATGTTCATCATCATGTGCCTGTGAAAGGTTGAAAACTTAGAAGACGAAAGAAACAAGACAACAAAGAATAAGAAAATGAACATTCATTAGCACAAGATGAGAACGGCAATCAAGCATTCTTTCACACAGCCAATAATAAAATAAGAAACATAAACTCATACAGACATTTTATCAAACAGGTTTAGCACTATTAAATATCGTCCTCTAACTGTGAATCAAATTAACACAACCCACAATCTACCTTCAATCTTGCCTATTTTTTCCTAAAATTCAAATCAAATTGGTTGCTGTTTCTGAAATTGACGTCAGCCTAGCAATGATTGTGTCTCTAACTGGAAGAAGAAGGAAGAAAAGCTACTATCTGACTGAGGAGATGTTTCGGTTCAGGTCCTCCTCTGTCTATCTGAAATTGGGTAGAAATGTTGAACCCACAAATAACCTTGGGAAATACGTAAATTCATTCACTTTTTTTAATTTTTAAAAACAGACAAAAATTGAAAAGAAAAAACAGACAAATTAAATTTTAAATGCATTTTTGGCCGTTTTGTTAGAAAGAAAAAAGAAAATGGACGCTGTACAGTAGTTGTACAAAACCTGTACAATAGTTGTACAGAGTACAACACCTATACAATAGTGGTACAAAAACTGTACAATAAGTCTGGATTTTTGTACGCTTGTACAAAAGCAGTACAACAATTTTATAAAAAAGCATACAATAATTGTATGTGTCTTTTTTGTATTTGTGTCATTTTTTATTAAATAAATTAACCAAACGTCCTCTTTTGTAAAATAAATTGATCAAATATCCATTTTTACTTAAGTTACCATTTTTTATTTTTTTTGGACAATGAGAATTTTTTTTCTAATTATTTTAATTGCTAAGACCGTTTCCCCAAAAGTACCCAACAAGCCCATCAGTGTTAACACAACCAAATTTTCCCCTTCTTTTCATGTTGCAGCAAAAAAAAAAAGCAAAGCAAAAAGGATGTTTCCCACCTCCCCCAACCCATAGCCTGGTGATTTGCAATCACCCTTTTTATGGAATTCGAGCCAACACGTGCAGACAAAGTCAGCACAATATCATCTTCTCTCTCTTACTTTTTTGGGGCTTTTTTAGAACAAAAAATAGGGAGCAAAAAGCACATGAACAGTAAACATCTCTATTTTTCAAGAACAAATGTAGTTTATAAAACTTGAGATTGCATGCAAATGGTTACACAAACACGGGACATGACCAATTTCTTTCAAAATGAATTCCCGGATTTCATCAATTCCAAATGTCACTTAAGATTTTATATTTTTCTGGGTTTATTATGAGATGGAGCAAGAGGAGGAAATATATTGGATTAGTCTTGAATTTTTATTTTCTACTGAAAATTATTTGATGATAATAGTTTAATTTTACATAAATATTGATCTTCATTTCCAAACAGCAGAGTGAAAGATTTTATTTTTTATTCTTTAATGAAAAGAACTGTATTTCAATGAGTGCAAATCATATGTAATTAGAAGCTTATTAGATATAAAAAAAATATATGTAAATATTTCTACAACTATTTTCTCTCATTATACCCAAAAAAAAATCATTATCATGGCAAACTTAAATTCTGATGCTTTACAGGTTCTCAAATTCATGGTCTAGAATTTTCCATGGTAACTAATTAGTTCTTACTCTCTTTCCTTTTATCTCTATAATTTTTAACTAAATCTTAAGAGAAGCCATGAGTGGCAATTCTTAGTTCTTGAAAAGAGAAAATTTTTAGGTTTTCTTCTGGATTCAGTTAATCTGGTTTAATTTTATTATTAGTTTTTGAACACAACAACAGAGCTGATGAAGAACACAGCTAAATATAATGAAAAAGACTTATTATTTACCTCATTTGATAATGTTATAGTGGGTTTATGTTAGAAGAAGAAGAAAACATAGAACCTGAAACAAAGCAAGAAAATAACTTCATGATAACAGATTTGAAATAAGTTTTGAAAGTGGGTTTTGAAATGAGTTTGAAGCTAGAACATGTATGACAACACAGGTAGCAACAGTTTTGAGCCATCATAGGTAACCTAAATAACCAAAATTGGGTTATTGTTTTCAGAAACTCTTGCAGGCCAACAATGAAAAGGAACCAATACGTAGAAAATAGAATATAAGGAAAGAGTCAAATAACAGAATGAAGGGAGATTGTTTAGTCAATAAGGAAATTCATTAGCTCATTGTTTATCAAGCTTTTTGAGCATTGGTTCTACTTTCTTATTATAATGGCTTTCAACTACTAAGGAATGAGGAACATTTTCCAGTCAAAACAAAATAAAAAATGTTACAGCCTCTTAAGCAATAACAAACAAATGATAAGATCACATAAGGCCAGTCTTACCATGTTCAAAAAAATAAAGTAAAATCCTGCACCAAAACAGGAAAAGGCCATAGCATAAACCCCTGCTAGGTAATTTTACTTACTGAAAATGATTAGTGATTCTTGAACGATTATATCACACCACCTTTTCATAGAAAATATTTGAAAAGGGGAAGGTGATTTTACCTTTCTCACCAACTTCAGGAATTCATGGGGGTGACTCAATTGGCAAGAACAGAGGTATTTATAAGAAGTTCAGGAGAAATTAGTTTAAATTATTTTAAACTTTCCCTATAATTTAATTTGGCTTTACGGAATTATCAATAATTTAAACTATCTATCATCCTTGTTATAGGTTGTGGGCTTACATTAGAGAGAAAGATTCGAAAGACCCAAATAATAGACAAAATATAATTTGTGAAAACACTTAACCAAATACTACAACCATTAAGTTGCAAGACAAAACAGAGAGCTTGAATTGCACATCCAACAGTCAAATTCAAAGACAAAATTTTAAAATAAAAACTGTTTAAATATTTTTAGCATTAAGAATTAAAGACAAATATACTAACTTGAAAAACACCACAAGCCCAGCTTCTCTGCAGATATCTATAAGTTGTTCATCAATTGCATCATAGAATCCCAACTGTGGTAACATGCCAAAAAATATTAAGTGTGGGAACCAATAATCTTCGAATGCGAGATTGATAGATTCCCTTTCTATCACATTTTGAAATCAAAATTTTCTAATAAAAAAGGAAAGGAAAAATTTAATAATCAATAAAATTTTCAGGCAAATGAAATTTAGAAATGCTAAAAATAAGACAAATTTTGTATTTGCAGGCATTATACCTTGTGCAAACACATCTCACTATGATTTTTCCCTTGCACTTGAAAAGAAGTATACTGGATTTTTGAGTAGTGTAAGTACTTTTATCTTTCACAGAATTCAGAGAACTACACAAATACTAAGTTTTACATTTTTATCTACCCATAGTATTATCACTTTTTCAGGAAAAGACCACCAAATTAAACTCTAGTTTTCATATAAAGTCCAATGAGTGTATTCAATTATTCATTTCTTACAGCCAAGTGGCAGATGAGGTTCTCGCACAATCTTGGTGAGTTTTTTACTCTTCCTTATTTTTTGGTGCTTGGGAAAACATATATATCAAACTCATAAATTGACTATTCATTATTGAAAAATAGAGGCATTACATCAAACACCACTTGAGCAAATTTTAGATTCTAAGGAACTTCAATAAAATCAAATTAAATACAGAAATCAATTTTCAAATAAAAATTAAAGATAAGAATCAGATATATAAATCAATTCCAAAGCATCAAAACATGAGTTAATTGAAGACAAGTCATTTCGAAGTTCTTTAAACACTTTTAAAAATATTCACAGCTTAAGTAATTGAGATTTTGAACTCACAAACCGCAATAACGGCAGCCCTTTTGCAAGCGATCCTAAGCAGGCTCCAGCAAGCAATAAGATCAGATAATCTATTTCTTGTATTTTAGCTTTCCTTGGACGTTTAATTACTCTGCAAGATTATGAACATTAAGAATCATGAATAGAAATGAAGCAGAATCACAGAACATAAAAAATTACACAATCAATTACATGCAAATCACAACTCTATATGAAGTAACCTAATCTTTACCTTTAAATCCAAGATAAAGAAAATATATAACACACAAAATCAATTGCATGCAATTAGAAACACTAAAAATCAAAGAATCAACCAAAATGAAGATTCTGGAAATAAAGAGAAACGGGTTTCATAGACCACAATCAAGAAGAATAAATAAATACCTGATTTAGAAACCAAAGACTCTTTCCCCATGAGACTGAAGCCCAACTTCGGAAAATACCGATAATCACATGAAAAAGCAAAGATGAGAGGGAACACCGCA
Source organism: Croton laevigatus (assembly GCA_949640765.1). Lineage (NCBI taxonomy): Eukaryota > Viridiplantae > Streptophyta > Magnoliopsida > Malpighiales > Euphorbiaceae > Croton > Croton laevigatus. The sequence continues at coordinate 1,167 of CATIWJ010468820.1, read as the reverse complement.
GCAACCAAAACGAAAGAGAGGGAAAGAGCGAAAAGAATAAACGAACGTTTTATATATGGTAGGAAAAGCTAAAACGGTGTAATATAACTCCAAAACTATGTCGTTTTAAATCTCAGAGTGTCATGAATAGGGTCGCAAAGGAGCTAAGCCGAACACTAATATGCTTGAGCTCAGCTCGTTTCGTTTATTTGACAAGCTCGAGCTCGAGCTCGTCTCGTTAAAGTTTCAAGCTACTTAAACTCAGCTCGTGAGCTCGATAATATTCGGTTCGGTCCCATTCGGTTCGATTTAAATCGAAATTATTTCCTTGCTTTAAGTTCCAAGTGCAAAAACTTAAGATTCCACCTGTAGCTTAAATTCACACTTGACAGAAGCTAATTCCAATAAAAATCGTAACAAAAGCAGCTATTTGTCATCCCAGCAAACCATTAAAAAACAAATTGCATTCATTGTTCCATTCCAACATGCACAAAATATCGCATCCTAAAATTTTAAGGCAGAAATATAATAGTAATTTGGATCAAAAATAAATAAACGAATATTTTTATTAGCAACGATAAAAATAATTAAGGGCAATTTGAGAAAAAGACTACATTAAAAATATAACTCGTCGAGAATTGAGCAGTAAAGTGAAATTCGAATAATAATGGTAAATAATTCTTAGAAATGAAAAATAACACGTACATCCTTAGCAATGGTGAATGGGTGAATGGGCTGCCAAAAACAACTATTTTCGGCAAATAAATAAACATAATCACAAGTCACAACACAAAAATTCAAAATGGAGGGGTATAGTACTGAAATTTCAAACATCATTTTAATGAGTAGCAGTAGCACTGTAAAATGTCCCAAAGCATGCTAGAAAATCATTGGATGCATAAACCATCAGTTCAGAACAAATCAGAAGGAAACGAATTAAGCAAAACAAAAGAGAAGAAAACGAAAAAAGAAACTGAAATTCTGAAAAAAACAAAAAACAAAAAGAAAAGGAGCAGTCATTAACATTTTTTACAGTTCTTCAAAACATGAGTTCAAGTGCTTCAAGTCACCTCCATCGATCGGAACTTCCACCAAGGGACGACGAGAAGAGAAGCGCCACCAAAAGAGATTAAGAGACGGCTAGCAGGTGGCAACAATCAACAGTGAGGAAAATCGGTGTGGGTGGAG
>CATIWJ010468702.1:0-14725 GCA_949640765.1 Croton laevigatus | reverse complement strand
TAAATAACAATACTTCTTGTTATATCTATTAAAACGGATGCGTTTTGATGCTGATTTGGACTAGTTAATGACACTTTTATACTGTTCACGCGCTCTCCGTTGAAGTGATTCTCACGCTCCGTTTGGTCCGTTAAATAAGGGCTTCGTGTAATACACGCAGAAAGTTTAAGAGCTTAATATTGCTATAACTTTACCGAAGGACCTTATGTAAAAATGAAGTATACTTCAAGGGCTCCAATATGCTTTTGGCCGCCAAAGTCCATAAAATTGCACGTTTAGCTTCCATGACCCGCAACAAAATTAGTTAAACAGCTGGCTAAAACTCTCATGCATGCAAGCTCAGAATTATCATTTATTCTGACGAATGATTTTCTCTTGCGTCTATTCACTCACAAAGGGCAAAACAATATTACGGAGGACAGACTCAACGGAACGTCAATTAAGTCCAATAAATTTTTACCACGTCATCATTTTCATTAAAAGTAATTCGAATTATAAGGTAACGCTGACGTGGAAGCAATCTGCTGTTGCTTGCAAAACGGCAATGATTGGGTATCGTAAATGTACTAATTAATTTTGCAAGGCAGAAGCAAAATCACATTCCTCAAAACTCAAAAGATAATGATAATTCAGTTTCCAAATGGAAGTAAACTTCTTTTCTAACTAGAAATACAAATTATAACCATAACCGTTAAAAGAGCAGTAGTTTATGAATACAAGAACTCCACTCATTCGGTTTTCGATGCCTCCGTTTCTGATCCTACTGAAGAGGGGAAATAGGGATAATTAGAGGTATATATTTATTTAATTTCTTTCCTTTTGTAGAATTTAATAATTTGAATATTGAAAATTTTGATTTGAAGAAAAAACTGATTGCAGTGATGGAAGAGTCTACGAAGTTGCAGAATCCGGCAATCGGAGTAGACACTGAGCTTGCAAGATGTGCGTGCTGTGGTTTGAAGGAGGAATGTACGGCGGCGTACGTTGCTGACGTGCGAGAGAGATATGGAGGTAAATGGATTTGTGGACTCTGCGGTGAAGCAATTAACGATGAGGTAAACAGATCAGAGAATAAGAATATTGGATTTGAAGAAGCATTAGAACTTCAGATGAAATTTTTACAACAATTTAAGCTGTCGAGTCCACCAACAAATGCGAGTAGAGATTTGATTTCTGCACTCAATCATATTCTCCGGCGAAGTTTGAACACGGCGAGGAGGAAGAAGACCTCATTGGTTTTTCCATCGTGTTAGTTAATCAATTTTGACCTCTTGGATTATTAATTCATTATTAGATAGAATTATGACTGCTTTAGAGTAATAATTTTGTTTAATTAACATTGATTTATCATAACTGACAGTAATTGATATCTCGTTGTCATCGAAACGACTCTGCACTGAAAAACACCAATTTCAGTGATCAAAGATCATTGTCATTTTATTATTGTCGCATATGCACACTTGTGTGCAAAATTGCATGTCAGTTGAGAGTATAATTAGCCAAACAAAACGAAAAATCATCGTTTTGGGACAAAGATTTGTAAACAAATGGGATGTTATGTCTCTATTCCTTATTTGAGGAAGACATTGGTCATTTTTGGAGAGTAGTTGAACAAATCCCATTTGATTATTGCATTAATTAGAAGGGCTAATCACATTAAGCGACTGGACTGAATTGTTGTGTACATTTCTGGCGTCACTGCACATGTATTAGCGATCTTTTTTGGGCTCTCTAGTTATGATTTTATTTTTACAATTAATTTCAATCATTGTGCACCTAATGTTTTAGGTGACAGGATATTTTTATCATTCTGGCATATAGTCTTTATTGGTTTAATCAGTAAAAAAGACAAAAAAATTGCTTTCATTTGCACTGATTGTTTTTAATAGTTAACAATTGATCGCTTTTAAATCCATTCAAGAGGATGCACTTCCCTCACTTTTATTTTATTCAGTTATTTCAATTTCCTCTAATTATATATAATCCTTTATTTTTCTGAACGGATTAACGACAAACTGCATATGCAAAACACAATCTAATGCGTTCTTATACTAAGCATTTCATTTTATTATTATTATTATGGTGTGGTTATGAGTATTAATGTCGAGTAATAGTGGATTGTCCATATTTAAGTGTGACAAAAAAAATACAAAAAAATGGTAAGATTTCATCAAAATGAAGGGTGATCATGCATTTGGTGAAAATTTTTGAAAAATGAACATAGATATTATTATTGATGCTCTATGATTCTTTTGAATGTTGATGTTATGTGCTTTGAGCTTTTTGAATTGTTAAAATTTAAAAAGCGAACAACAGGGAGCTGTCGAATTATGATGTTATTTTCAGACCAAGTAATAAAGTAAGTTTGAATTTATAAAAGAGTGATTGCTCTGATTTTAATAAAATCTACTCTGGAAATAACACTACCTTTGCACTTATCAATTTTTTTTTTGGCCTTTTTGTCAAACATAAAAAATGGGTTAGGCAATAATAGAATTTGAAGAAGTAAAATTTTTTTTTTTCAAAAGGGCGAAAGAAGTAAAATTGGTACGCGGATGCTGTACGAAAATGCTAGTACAATATTAAACGGTATTGTTTTTGTACTATTATAATGGGAATCTCTTTGGGATCGGGGATGCGGATCCTTACGGGGCAATGAATATAAAATCCATCCTCACCCCATTTTCGCTAATGGGGGAAAATCATACTCTATCTCCGGTCCCATGGGGAAAAATAATAGAAAATTTTTTCCCTATTTAGGTCGGATTCCAAGGGAGAATGAGGAATTTCCGTCCCATGCCAATCCTAGAACTAATTTGTTCATGTATTTTATATAATAAAATATTTTTTCCATGTATTTTAAAAAAATTACATTATTTTGTCCTTTATTGTCGGAAACAGTGACAAAAATAAATAAGTTATATCTCATATGAATAATTTCTTTGCATTGATTATATATATGATATTAGTTTTAACTGAAACAACACGTATTTGTCGGAAAATCTAAAAAACTGTTTGGTTGAACGATTAATTTTTTAGCTATTTTGAAAAATATCTGTTATTTTAGTCGAAACTAAAGTTGTATTTGTACTCAAGGCAATAAAATGATTCAGATGAGATATAATTTGTTATTTTTCGTCATTATTTTTAGTGAAAAAATACAAAATAATATAATTTTTCTAAAATACGGGATAAAACAAATTATTATGTAAAGTACAGTGACAAATTAGTTCAATTTTAAAAAATATAGGGATAAAATTATATTTTCTCCATTACTTAATTGTTGAAATTTTGCTATTTATTTCTTATAAAATATCAAAAATTACACTTATTTCACCACAATAAGGGAATTCAAAGCTTCCTATATAATGTGAGCTCAAATATTAGACAATAATTATTTTTTAAAATAAATTGAAAAATAATTGTACCTCCATGAAAAAAAAAGAGTATCTAATTTGTATAAATTATCCTGAAATATTAGCTTATTTGACGTTATCTTTTTTTTTTGGACAAAGTTACAAGGAGGTAAGGGGGAGAGGGGGCATGTGGGGATTTGAAGCTGGACGCTCTGACACCATGTAATAGAGCGTTAACCGCTTAGGCCAACCTCATCCTCCTATTTGACGTTATCATTTTCCATTTGTTAATATTAATTTATTAATTGTAAAATAGAAAAATAGTGTAAATTTAATCGAAAGTACCTGAACTTTGGGGTCTTACACAAAGGTAACTAAACTTTAAAATTTCATATGAAAATAATGAACTTGGAAAGAATTTGCATAAAAATGATTTTAGCTTGTTACCTAGTTCTTCCCCGGTTGCAATATGACGTGGCGCCTGACATCACCATTGCACTCAGCTTTTCCTCTCTCCTATCTCTTGCCCAACCATTCCCACGTCATCAAATGGCCATATTTGCAAACCTGTTGAAAAATAGAAATTCATATTAGCAAACAGCCGCAAATCTTCATACACGTCTAGCTCCATTAACGCGCAACACTACTGTCGTCGACATCAGCCCCGTCGGAGTCCACCACAGCCGCCTCGCCGGACCTCCACACGCCAACAAACCCGTAGCAGTGCAAGATGCGGCCCGCAGCAGTGTCGCTCGACTGGGATCGCGTCCAGCCAGCATCTTTGCTTCCAATTGTAGATCAATGGGCACCCACCGTTGATTCTCAGATTATAACTTCTCAGCTTTTTGCGTTCTCTCTATTTCCTTACATTGGTTTCTTGTATTTCATTACTAATTCTAAGTCTGCTCCAAACCTCACTCTTTTTGGATTCTACTTCTTGCTTGTCTTTGTGGGTGCCACTAATGAGTTCTTCTTTCTCTAATTTTACTGTAAATTGTCCAGCATCTTGAGTCTTTAGACCTTTCAGCTAATAAACTCCGTGGTTCGATTCCTGTGCAGCTTGCTACCCTTACATTTCTTTCAGTCTTGAACCTCTCATATAATATGTTAGTTGGAAAAATTCCTGCAAGTACTCAGCTCCAATCATTTCTAGAAAACTTATTTTGCAAATAATCCAGGATTATATGAAACTCCTTTGACGGAGATGGTCACAGAACATGAATTGCCAAAGACCAATGGCACTGCTGATGCAGATTCTTTTAGCATTCTTACTAGCAGGGGTTTCATGATAAGTGAAGAATTGGGTTTTATAGTAGAAAATCAAATTTGAAGATATAATATAAATGATTTAAGCATTCAAGTTTAATATAATTTGTCTTCTTTATACCGTTTACAAAGTATTTTGGAGGGGGACTTCTCATTTCAGGCACTAGAATTGGATCCAAGAGCTTGAAAAAAGTACTGGAATACACTTAACCAGAAGATCTGTTCATTTTTTAGCATTTTTTGTGGTATTTCTAAGAGCTTGTCTGAGTCCCAAAACAATGAATAGGTTGGTTAGAGTGAGAAGTGACTCAGCACCTCCATGTAACCAATCTACGTTAGATAATGATGTTCCATATTGCATCTTTTCTGTGTCAAACACATAAATAAAGCCTTGTTTGGAAGTTTATGTAGTAAAACATTATTAAGATTATAAAATTTTTAGATTTTGTTCAAATTGTTTTTTTTTACCATAAATTCCAGCTGGGACTGCCAATATTTTGCGGAAATTTGAAAGAACATCAGGAGAAAAAAATGGGTTAGTATCATTATGAAAAAAGATGGAAATAGCAAAATGCATTAAACAAATGTAGAGAAATGCAGGAATTGAGTTCTTTTTATAATGGTAATCTCATATGAAATCAAATAATTCTTAATTTTAGCAAAATTGGACAATTTACAGTAAAATTAGAGAAAGAAGAACTCACTAGTGGCTCCCACAAAGACAAGCAAGAAGTAGAATCCAAAAAGAGTGAGGTTTGGAGCAGACTTAAACTTAATAATGAAATACAAGAAACCAATGTAAGGAAATAGAGAGAAGGCAAAAAGCTGAGAAGTTAAACTCTGAGAATCAATGGTGGGTGCCCATTGATCTACAATAGGAAGCAAAGATGCTGGCTGGACGCGATCGTAGTCGAGCGGTGCTGCTGGGGCGCCACTGCTGTGGGTCTGCTGGCGTGCGGAGGTCCGGCGAGGCGACTGTGGTGGACTCCAGCAGGGCTGATGTCGACGACAGTAGTGTCGCGCGTTAATGGAGCTGGACGTTGATGAAGATTTGCGGCTGTTTGCAAATAAGATGTTTTATTTTTCAACAGGTTTGCAAATATGGCCATTTGAAGACGTGAAGCAAATGGAATGGTTGGGCAAGAAAGAGGACAGAGGAAAAGCTGAGTGCAAATGGTCATGTCTGGCGCCACGTCAGCATGCAACTAGAAAGAGCTAATCAACGGTTAAAATCATTTTTATGCAAATTCTTTCTAAGTCCAGGTATTTTCATATGAAATTTAAAAATTTAGTTACTTTTGTTAAAACTCTCGAAGTTCAGGTATTTTTGATTAAATTTACCATAAAAAAAAATATATATATATTTTTTAGAAATTTATAATTTCCTCCCTGTGTATTACCTATATCTACATTTTCTTCCTTGTCTTTTATTTTTCGCACAAAAATCTCCCTCATTTATTTTTCCGTCGACAATAACCTCCTTTTGTCAATTTTTTCTGTTAAAATAACAGTTGAATAATCAAAATGTAATTTTTACGGGCTCTTTTGAAAAAACTGAAAAATTAAGGGATTAATTTTAAAATTAATTTATTAATTATTTATTTTATTATTTTCAATTAATTATTTCTTTCATCTTCATCATCTTCTTCTTTTTTTCATCTTCTTCAATTAATTATTTGTTTTCGTCTTTCCCGAGTCGATCGGTTTCAGAAACCTTTTTTGAAGAAAAATCAAATTAAACTGGAACTTTTTTCATATGGGTTCTTTGGATTTCATTTTCAGGAACATTTTATTTTCCCTCTCTATTTCGATTTCGCCCTTTTTCTAACATTTTCTTTTGGCTTATTCAAAATGAGAACAACGTTGTTTGAGGAAGGATGAATTCTGGTGCTAGTTAATCGAGGTCAGGTCACGATTCGGCACCAATCGCACCAAACAAAAGGTAAGCCTATTCAGATTTTCCGATCATGGTTTATATTTTGGTTTGATGGAGAAAGAAAATCAAAAAGAAAAAAAGGCAAGTTGCAGAGAAGCTCCTGTCATGGAGGTTTTGAGGTGTTAAGAAGGTATTTGAAGTTATGGAGGTTGAGGAGGCTAAAATTGAGGCTTAAAATTTTGCTTTAGAGAAAGCCATTAATATAAATTCCAGTGACTTGGTGTTGGAAATGGACTGCATGCAAGTTATTCGACAATTTGCCTCAATGAAATTTCCACCAACAAAACGGGGCACTTGGTTATCCAAAAAATAAAGCTTTAATTTCCAGTTGTAATCCATGTGTTATTTTACGTTCCTCCCGTTAATGTAATAATGTACCTGGAAGAGTGAGTGATTATCACATAGTTTTGATTTTGATTTGTATTTTGGTATTGATTTCTGCTTGTGAAAACATAATGGTTAAGTGTGATGGTGAAAGTGATGGCAGCGGTGGTGGTGGGGTAGGTGTGATGATGGTGGTGGTGGCGGAGCTTATGGAGGTGGAGGTGGAGGTGGCGGAGGTTGTGGAGGTGGAGGTGGGGTGGAGGTGCTGGGTCGGTGTGGTGTAAATGAAGAAGATGAAAGAAATAATTAATTGAAAATAATAAAATAAATAATTAATAAATTAATTTCAAAATTAATTCTTTAATTTTTCAGTTTTTTCAAAAGAGCCCGTAAAAATTACATTTTGATCCTTCAACCGTTATTTTAATAGAAAAAATTGACAAAAGGAGGTTATTATCGACGGAAAAATAAATGAAGAAGATTTTTATCCGAAACATAAAAGACAGGAAGAAAAATGTAGAAATAGATAATATACAGGGAGAAAATTGAAAATTCCCCTTTTTTTTTTTTTTTTTTAAGAATAGAAATGAATGTATTCATTATTCTTAAATTAAATTTAAAACGAAAGACTTGTTTGTGAAAAAACTAATAAAAGGTGCATATCAAACTGTGACATTTGTTTTTTCCTTATAGGACGGAGGAAGCATAAAGGAAAGATGCATGATTGATTAATTGTCTATTTCCCTCGCTTTCTCAGCCAGATACTGACACATTAACCACTAAGTAATTACTATATATATCATATTTATTCATTTTTAAAGCACAAATTTTTTTTTTAAAAAAAAAGCTCTAAATATGAGGGTACTTTCGTAATCCGAAAAATTAACGTACAAGTCGAAGAAGCGTACTCCACTGTACTTCACCAACAACAACGAGGCAATGCTTTTGATGTCATCTCCGTCACTGCATTGACATTTCGCCTTCCGGCTTCTACCTTATCTCTCCGCCACTCCTCCTTTCTTTTCAATCTGCAAATTCTTTTCAATCTGCAAAGTCACCTAGTCAACAAAAATGATGCACATGACCTTTTACTGGAGCCGGGAGGTGACTCTCCTGGTCGACTCGTGGAGAACAAAGACATGGCTGAGTTATTCTATCTCTCTTCTCGTTTGTCTGACCGCTTCCGCCGTCTACCAATACCTAGAGAACCGTCGGATGCGACTCAAAGTCATCACCGCGACAGGCGGTTCATCGAAACCCTCTGCATCGACGGAGACGAGAGAGGAGCCTTTGCTGGTGTCGAAAAACAGTGGGAATAAATTCTCCGCGGCTAGAATCGCCGGAGCCGCACTTTTCGGAGTGAATTCGGCAATCGGGTATTTATTGATGCTTGCTGTGATGTCGTTTAACGGAGGGGTATTTGTGGCAATAGTATTGGGGCTAGCTATTGGATACTTATTGTTTAGAAGCGAAGATGAGAATTTGAATCTTGTTGATAACCCTTGTGCTTGTGCTTAGAATACTTACAGACAAAAAATTTGCTGCTCTGTTTGGTGTGTGTTTTTTTACTGTAAAAATCTGTAATTTGGCAGAAACTTGGAATGTTCTTCAATTTAGTACAATAAAAATTTATGGGTTCTCCTTTCCTTGTTTAATATGTATTTATTCGAACCATTTTGCAGACAATTTTTTTCTTTTCTTTTTTATTGCTCAAGTGAAATCAGATTTGATTACAATAGCAAATACACAACAACCCCATTAAAAATTCATAAAGCTTTGATTATTAATCATTTACAAAAGCTATTGGTTGCTCCCAATGTACATAAAGTTTGAATCTTTAACTGAGCAAAATGAATCTGGTGGCGGCTGAGGAGAAATTGACATGCACAGCACAGAGCAGGTGAGTAGTTGTTGAAATTTGAAACGTTTTTTTAATGTTTCAATTAATCAAATTGCTTCAAATTCTAATTTAATCTTCTGGAATTGTGTCCTTGATTAAGATAGAAGGATGTAAGTTTGGTGCTTGTCTTTTTCAATAATTAAAAAGAATTAAAACATAATACCATCTTTGATTGGAAGATGCATTCTGCATTAGGTTCCTGTCTATTCTTGTAGCTAAAATTCAAGAACTTGCTTGCTTGCTGGTTGCCAATTTGACATTACTTAAAACAATAATATATTCTTTTTACAGAAATAAAAACTTCTTTTTTACTACAATTTGAGAAATCTTCCTCTTATTTAGAGGAAATATTGAATAAATTCTGCAAAAACAAGTGAAACAAAAAATATCAGGTGTATTGCTATCTACTTATATAGATTACTTTATGTTATCTATACATCCTATTTGCTAGGATTGAAAGGAGAGCTAAAACCACTCTCAATGTTCTCATAAAGAGCAGAATCTGAAAAGGCTATGCGAGACAATGGCAGTTTAATCCGTTTTCGCCAGCAGTTTCGCTTGGTTTTCTGGTTTTCAGTCTCTTCTTCACTTTCCACTCCATCTTTATCAAAGCATTTCTTTGTAGCAGTTTCTTCAGGAACTATATAAACAAAGGGTTCAGAAAATGTAGTATCATCAAAATCCTGAAGGGATTCCAGGACCTTGACTACATAACTCATTGAAGGCCTTGCTTTTGGATTATGACTTAAACACTTGTAGGCTAATGTAGCAGCTTTTTGTGCTCCATCACTTGAAAATTGGCTTTCAAGTCTTGGGTCTACAATCCTGTGGAGCTTATTTTGATCTTTCAACAATGGCCTTACACATTCTACTAGACTCTGTTCACGCCTGGGTCGAGAATCATCCATGGATCGTTTACCGGTTAACAACTCTAGCAGAACTACCCCAAAACTATACACATCACTCATTGTTGTAAGGTGACCTGTAATTATCAGGGTATTAAATTAGGATTAGTTGGTCGGAACAGAAAATTTTATACTATTCTATTGGAATATGTGAGTGCAGGAATGATATCAGGATTTATTAACAATTTTAATTTTAACAGACCTGTCATAACATATTCAGGAGCTGCATATCCTTGAGTACCCATTACACGTGTCGTTACGTGTGTCTCTTCGCCTTCAGGACCATCCTTTGCAAGCCCAAAATCAGAGAGTTTTGCAGTATAATCCTGTCAAAGGAAGGATAAACAAACGATGGTTTTAGCCTAACAAAATAATAATGTATCAGAAACAAGAAAACAATAAAGCTGAAAGGGTTTCCGGAGCTTACCGAGTCTAATAAAATATTGGAAGATTTAAAATCACGGAATATGACAGGTTTATCACATTCATGAAGGAAGGCTAATCCTTTTGCAGCTTCTAATGCAATTTTCATTCTGGTTGACCATGGCAATGCAGCTGAAAATCCTGTATATCACAACAGAGAAGAACAAAAGTTTCGCTTATTAAAAACTACGTATTCATACGGTATCTGAGATTGAAATTAATCATTAAGCAGAACTAAACATAGATATTAAGAGAAAAAGCAACATACTTCTGAAGAGTTGGTTCTCTAAGCTGCCTCTTGGCATGTATTCATATACCAAGAGTCTTTGATCTTCTTCACAACAATATCCAATTAATTTGACAAGATGTGGATGCCTAAGTTGTCCAAGAAATATAATTTCTGCCTGCAAGAAAATCAAAATCATCACCATCACAAATTGATTAAATTTCAATCAAGAAGCAATAAATTTAATAACTCTGTGTTTGTAGAAACTAACCATCCATTCTTTATGACCCTGCAACCCATCCAAATCAAGAGACTTAACTGCTACAGGTTGAGCCTTCAAACCAGGTCTAAGTTTATCATCTACAAACCCTTTGAAAACTGGTCCAAACCCACCTTCCCCAAGAAGATTAATCCTTGCAAAACTATTTGTAACAATCCTGAGCTCTGCAAATGTGAAAATATGGAGTTTCGGACCGGCGAAGGAATTGGAAAGATCTTCAACACATAGTGGTGAACTTGGATTACTTATATCAGATAACGCGAGTCTCCTGAAGGAAGTATGCTTCAAAACCTGATCTTCAGATTCTTCTAATGGCTCACTCTTATAACAACTCAAGATTATACATTTCCATGTACCCTTTTTCATTGTCATCTTTAAAACTTGAAATCTGAAATCTTTACAACAAATTCTAAGCAGAAAAAGAAACCATCAATTCTTGCCCATATAAGAAAAAAAGAATCAGGGCAGAGGAGGCCTAAATTTGTACTTTTCCTTTTCACTCACCTACTACTACTAACATTTCCTGACTAAGGCTATATATATAGAGAGAGGGGAGAAGAAAAAGACTATTCTTGTGGCCATTAATTTTTATTTTTTGCAAATGGGGTTTTGTATTTGAACAAAATGAGGTAGAAATTATATAGAAAAAATGGGTTAGAGGATTAAAATATCAACCTTAGAGTCTACATATTAGTTAGGGGGAAGAAAGAGATGACTTGGCTACTTCTTGACTTTCTATACCAAATAGAAAACAAAGACAATAAAACAAACGTCATTTTCATTTTTCTTTTATACAGCCAAATCAAACCCATATTTACGTTTGGACGGCTACATTACATTCGGTTTTTCACTTCAATTGACAGTCCATTTGGACCCCCTTCCAAAGCCCTATGAGATGTTAACAACACTAATTAATCACTAATTTGTCGGTTGGGTTGATAATTTCATAGTTAATTTTTTTCAATCTTATACTTAAGAAAGTAAAATAGTACTATAATCTTTTATTCAAGAATAATTAATGGATGTCTGCAGGTGTTCTCAAGATAGAGATGAAAGAGCATCTTTTTTTCATTTAAAATGAAATAGTGGTTTTAATATAATAGAAGTTCATAAGACACCTTCATTAGATGCATTCATTAGATCTTAATTTTATATTACTGGAAATGGGAATGGGAGAGGGAGGGAAGGCCACCCATATCTTAAATTTAATTGTAAACTAGACAGAGAAGCCAAGCCACAACTTTTTAAAGAATTTTCATAACAAACATAAAAAAGCTTCTAGAATAAATTTGTCCTCTCAATCATTATCTAAAACTAACAAATCTTACTTGATTCCTTTTGAATTTGTATGGAAAAGGGATTTATCTGCACCACCAAGTTGATGAATTAAAAAAATCAACTTAAAATATATTTTTTTTTTATTAGAAAATTTTAAAATTGCATGAATATATACTACAAGTAATCAGTACTCAGTACTGTTGAATTTTCAATTTGTGATGAATTTGGAGTATTTGACTTGAATTGAAATAATCTATTTATTACATGGTGAGTAGCGCGGAGAATGATCGACACCCGATTGAATACTTGAAAGATAAACAAGATCTAATAAAAAAACTTTATGGAAACTTTAAAAAATTCTGAAATTATTATTCTTAAAAAAATTTTTGAATCAAGAAATAATTTAATTAGTATAACAATTAGATTAGGAGTGGAATGAGATTGTTATGAAAACCAAATTATAAGGTCAAGGAAAAAGGGTGAACAAATCAATCTACCCACAACAACCTCTGTCTTTCAAATGGAATTCTACCAAACACTTTGGATTCAAAAAAAAATTAATTAGTGTTTAATTTAATTAGGATATGTTTAATATAAATATTGCATGATAAATCATGCACTTGTAGTTTGATTTTCAAAGTGATAAGTGAGTACCAACAACCATAGCTTTTAAGACATGGAGCATGGTGCCTTTTAAACTTGGTAATATTGGTATTATGACAGTTGATAAGACTTCAAACCATTAATTTAATTCCAATTCAAAATATATAAAATTAATTCATTGAAACTAATGAAATATTTTGTTTCTATAAAGTTGACTTCTAATTAATTTTGCTGATACTTAATATTTGCTTCAATTTTATGGCCACCATAAATTAGAAATGAGACACCAATAATCTATAATGATATATTATGATATATTGAAATAACAAGTTAATATATTAGTTTGAGATTAAAACATAATTAATTCTTCTCACAGACCAAAATTTTACTTTTGATTGAGTTCAGTGCATATGTAGGAGTTTTTTTTTTTTTTTATTAACTTCTGAGGTATTTAAATTTATGTCTGTTTAGCTCAAAAGAAAAGTGCTGCCCAAAGAGTTTTTTTTTTTTTTGGTTGTCTGTCACGATATCCAAGGCTTCGTCCTGACTAATCTGTTGGTCGACCCAGATCACACACCTGACTATGATGGTGAGTCTTCCAACAAAGATTTTTTGCATTCACAAGGTGTCGAATTCGAAACCTTGCTTAAGCGGCGTGAAATTGCTCCAACCCCTGTTGGTTGAGTATTTTTATCTATGCCGAAGATTGAACTTGAACCTGACAACTGGGCACAGGTAGCAGCATGCTTTGTTGGGTTCTTGCAGGGTTATATGCAGGGGCTATTACTTTTGACCATGTCCATGTGTCAAGACTCTCAAATATAAAACGAGCAAATAGCGAGTGTCCTTTTGAAGTCCCGCCACGAACGGAGAGATTTTATCATTTGATTGGTCTTGGTTAATTAAGGCTAACCGTGTCCCTGGGGTTCATGCAAACAGAACTCTCTTTAACTAATTGGACAATTATGCCCTCACGGTCCAATTAATTAACTGAGATTGACCCACAAAATAATTTGTTTCAGTTACATCCTTATTTAAAAATTAGTGTGCAATTGCAACTAAATTTGTGAAATAGGGCATATTACGAAAGTTTAAATTGAGGCATTATTGTAACAAGTTGTAAAATTGGAGGTAAAATCATATTTAAATTTTAAACTCTATATGTTAATCTTTTTTTGTCATTGAAACGGTCTCGTTAAAAAAAAAAATTCTAACACCAGGTTACAATTTGTAATGCTCAATTTAGTATGGCTTTATTAATCAATACTAATAAATATAATTGAACATTTTTCCAATAGAAATTAGAATTTTAAGACTATTCTCTTATATGATAATGATAATCATAACGCAATTGATTTTAAAATAATGGAAAGAATTAGGTAATTTCAGGCTGCCTTTTAGTTGTTTGATGCTGTTTGTTTCTCTAGAAAATTAAGGTTCACTGCATATTACAATTAAAACTGAAAAGACGCCGGCTAGGCTGCAAATTAAACAAATAATTATTGCTATCCCTCTCTCTTTATTTATATATTGCTAATTTTGTTTTTACTACAAATGTTACGTTAAAACATTGTATACGTTCTTTTCAAAAGCAAAAAAAAAAAATTATACGCGATCTGTCTTTTTTATTTATTTATTTTATTCCCTTTCTTTTTCTAGCAACAGCCCTTTTTAATCAATTAAAAACGAGTTTTATTGATTTAAACAATCGATTTTTTTTTATAAGAAATGAAATCAATTAAAATGAGTTTTATTGATTTAAACAATCGATTTTTTTTATATAAGAAATGAACTGTTAAATCAATATTCATGTTTTCATTATGTGGTTTCTGTTATTTTTATTGACATGCACACGTATCTAATCTAATTATATTGTTTTATATTCATGAATCTAATAATTTTGTTATCAAAGTCAATTCTATAATACTAGTATATATCATTTCTATTTTATTGATCCAAATCAAATACTCTTCAGCTGTCCATCTCATTCCTAATGTTTGGGGAAGTTGTATACTAGTATATCATTTCGTTTATGAAAATCAAAACATTTACCTTGCACGAAATGTACTTCTAGTCAGTTAATTTTATAATAAAAATATTAGAATTATTTTTTCTTATAAATTACATACTAATTCTTTTTCTATGAAAAAATAATAAATAGTTTAATTATTAGAGCTTTGTATAATATATTTTTGATAAATTAAATTAAGTGTGTACTAATTTTTTTT
>CATIWJ010468685.1:0-15765 GCA_949640765.1 Croton laevigatus | reverse complement strand
TCTCGCGAGTATGTTGGTTAATAGGTCCCATTCTACCACATTAAATAGCAAAAAAAAATCTTCTTCCTAGGAGAAAATTTTAAAGGATGGCTCGTGATTCTGAACTAATCAACAACACATTGCTAGTAATCCCCAATTTCTGTCGGGGATCAAATTATAAAAATTCTAAGTTACAAGAGACATTCTTTCAACGGAGTAAAAATCCAGCTTCAATTATCAAGCTGTTTTGACTTTCCGAGAGGGAGGCCGTCGAAATAAGCTAATAAGATCATCAAGACCCTGTAGAACCACGTAATCAGGACTTAGTAATTTTACAAGAAAACCATGACTATGGGGAAAAGATATATAAAGATCAGTACTGATAGTCGGAAATACCCTAGTTGTGATGACAAGAAAACTGAAAAGCGATATTAAATATGATCCCAGCACCAGAAGCAAAAGCAAGTCGAACGTTACGCTAGCAACCTGCAACATATTTTGGTTGATCAAAGATCAAGTAACAGACATATCACAAGGGGTAATAAAAAAAAGAGTATGAATATACACAACAATTTTTCAAAATGCGTATGGGAGCCTTTTTTCTATTTTACGTGAACCATCACAAAGAGTAGTTGTGAAAAGAAGTAACATGAATAGAGCAGGCTCAGCATTTTTAGTCAGAGTCTATGGTCGAATATTAGGTAGTTCCTAGAGACAGAGAGAAAGGGCTAGTATCAGTTGGCTGGGAAGAGGAAAACATGAAACCTGCTAAATTTATGTTTATAGGATAGTCAAATTTGGTCCTTGATGAGCATTAATTTGAACACTGCATCATAATACATATTGGTTTATCCAAATGTGATTTGTGACTTCAGTGAACAAATTAATATTTGCTAACTTTCCAATCACCCTAGTGTGAAGCCAAGTAATGAAAATTATAACAAGATGGTCAAATTCAAAATCTACCTGGCCAAATAATATGGTCAGCTATCATTTTCTATAGAAGATAATATAGTTCTGTAAACGCCACAGCTATCCAGCCATTTAAGAGGCAAGCAGAATTGCCACACAAAACCACCATAATCCAGAGAATGATAGAAGAGAAAGTAGAACCTGATATATGTTTAGCTTGGCTTTAGTTGAATCATAGAACGTGAACATTCCATCAAGCACTTCATGCTGCACAATTACTTCATGTGTATGATCTTCTAGTTCCTGAGAAATGGAAAATAAAATGATGCTTCAAGTTAGAAAAGATGTTGAAAATAAATGTTAGTTTAGTTAGAAAAGATGCTGAAAATAAATGTTAGTTTAGTTTCTTTTTCCATTTGCTATCCCATCATTCAACGGTTTAATTTTCTTCCCATCTTCCAGACACTAAAATATCCCCAAACATAAAGGCCTAAAAGATGGAAATCCTAAACAGACCACTCCACTACTCATCCAACTTAAAAAAAAAAATTATATCTATGTCATAGTATTCAAGAAGCGTAGCCTCCATGGGAAGTTGAGCAAACTCCACGTTGTAAACACATGTGAATCAAGTGTTCTAAATGCCACCAACAACCCCTGCCCCTCCCTCCCCTCAAAAAGATCATGGAAGAGGTAAAAAACAGAACCTACTTAAGAATCCTACGGCATGCAAGCGTCAAAAATTCCATTAAAAAAGACTTCCTTGGAGTTGAAATGTTAAAAAAAAAAAAAAAAAAAGCAATCTTTTTAATATTGCATTGCAAGCAGAATCATTTAGGGGAAGGTAAAACAGAAAAAACCTCGCAGGTGAAAAATGAATTATAAAGGTAACAGAGAAATGACTATAACTTAAGGAAATTCAATTATCTTTATATCCATAGTGGAACAAGAGCAATGAATATTGCAAACAATATTACTTCATAAATGCCATACTTCTAGCGAAAACAAAAAGAACCAAAAAGAGCATCAAAACATTCTTTAAAGAAGTTTAAGAGGTCACCTTTCTCAAAGCCATTACAAGCGGGTCATTCTTTGAAAGAAATGGTGCCACTCGAGGTGTTCGTGATAGAAGATCTAACCACGACCGCACATAAGAAGGATTAACAGCCAAACTACTGTCATCGGCAAAGATTTTAATGTTCTTTCCTCGATGATCGTAGATGTGTCTCTGAATGCAATCAGAAAAAAAAGTCATATCAGGGATCTTTACACTAAAAGATGCAATGAAAATAAATTAGATTTAGGCTTGACTCCGAAGTTTCAAATATGAATATCTACAGAATAAACAATATACTGATTGGGAAAACAATTTTTCATGCACACACTAATTTAAGATGGAGGAACAAAATTAGTGCTAAATCTCATCCAAGCTATATATAGTTAGGAATAGCATTCAACTAAAGTACACATTCATTGACAAGTACCAATGGCATGCTAATCTTACCGCAATACTCTCAGCAAGTAACTTGATGCTTCTGATAATTGAAGTTTCATTTACAAAATATCTGTGCAGAAAACCATTGTCTCGGAAAAAAATATGGAATATAACAGTAAGTCATATGAAAGATATTCAAGATAAAAGTAGAACCTGCTGTCTGAAAGACCTCCAGTACTTTCTAACATTTCTGGTGCAACAGAGAGTTCAGAAAGGGTGGCAGCAGTGACTCTCAGTCTTGAAAATTGTTCATGCTCCCAAGCTACCTACAGCATGTCAAAACTTATCACCTGGTCTAAATGGAACGGTAAATGCATGTCATGTCTATATCAAATAGAAATGAATGTTCTAATATATCAAAATTCACATTGAAGCATTGCATCATGCCTATACCAAGTGATCATCATCCTAATAGAGTGCTAGGTAACATTAAAACAGAAAAATGCACCAAATGCATTAACATCAGTAAACATTGACAACAGTATGAAAAGCATTTGTTTAGAAAACAGAACAGCTAGTCATCAAACACAAGGGGTAGCTCTATATAGGCTTGGAAATTAAGGATTAAGAACTTAGAAAAAATGGGACAAAAAGAGAGCTGACACCTACCTCAATCCTTTTAATGAATCAAAAACACCTTATTCAAATACAACAACTTATCTCAACTTCCACACTTCTCCATCAAAATATAATTTTGAGGTTAAAATTACTTACCCTAGGATTTGAAATATTGATTTTCTTGTGCTTCAGACCAACTCCAACGCCTAGTTCTTTTGCCACAGTAGAGAAACCCTGCAAAAAATATCCACATCAGGTCATAAAACGTTGCAGAACTCAACTAAGTGAAAACTGGGAAAAAATGCGTTCCTTTGAGAATTTCCATCAACTTACTTCAAAAATTTGTTTGATATAGGCATTCTCGGGAGGCTTAGACACATGAAGCCACAATTCATCGTCCCATGAGCCGATGCTATTTAAGCAAATAGCATAATCAATGCTCTCACGTACACGTTGATCAAAGCTCCTTAACCACTGCAGAAGATCAAATATTGATATAATTAGGCTATAATAAAGTGGAAATGGCATTTGAATATATAGAAGAGCTGAAGAAGGTAGAACACCTATAAAAGATAATTAAACTTGAATCCAACAATGGATGATAAGCACCTTTTGAGTTCCATTGTAATTATATGGTCCACCAGATGTCAGCCCAAAAAGTAAATTATACCTTCCTCTTGTCCTCGGATTTGAATAAAGAATAGAAAATAACCTAGCTATTTCAAGAAGAGCAACAACACCACTTCCATTGCTATCACTTCCAACTGACAATGCCTACGAAAAATAAATTGTAGATAATCATTAAAACAGACAGATGTATTGAGTTAAGGATAATAAAATAAAATCACATACAGGAGCAGTCCCAAATGTATCATATGATGCAACAATAGCAACAGTTGGAAGTTGATTTGGATCTCCATCTGCTTTTAAACCAGGCAACCATCCCTGCCACAATTCAAAAAGAATGTTGAGATAATCTAAGTACTGTAATTTTTAAGATACAGAATGAATAAACTCAGCAGTGTAGAAGTTTCAAAAAGGTTGCAAGATACACAATGAATGACAGAATGGGACAGTAGCCAAATTAATTAAGGAATGTAGTTCATAAACAAGCACCTCTAACAAACAAAATTTTCAGCAATTTAAATTACATGCACAATGAATGCTAACAGCGGATGAGTTTTAGTCAATAAAGTATATTGTATATCATATTAGCACATTCTAGGCTGGATTTTAACCAGAGTTAGGATCAAATAATCAATTCATATTGATTGAACGCCTCCATTATGTTGTTGGTAGGAAACAGAGAAGCCTGACGTTTTTTGGTGTGCTTCAACTTTAATTCAGCATTTACCCTCTATTATTATATGCATACTTCATAATCTGAAGTAATAATAAATAAAGTCCAAATTTCAGCATTGCTAATTCATTTTTTTAAGAATAAAATAACAAATACATAATGATTCGCTTTTAATTAAACAATAGAAACTTCATTGATATTGGCAGAGAGGCTTCCAAACTTGCTTACATCTAATGCATCGAAATCCAGAAATTCAGGAGTCCAATCAGCCTATAACAATTACTACACTGAGGATACCAATGAATGCTGATGATATAATAAAATTCTAAGTATAGCCTATAGTCAAATAATAGTACATGAAGTCTAAAGACTAATTTCTTTTCATGCACCTGCAGATACATATACATTGTAGCAGCAAAAAATGTGCATTCAAATGATGGTAGAGTAAAGGGGTCAGAAAATCTAAATAACATGGTAAAAACAGACATAAGAAATTTCAGCCCTAAATGAAACTGAATGGAGAAGCAGTATCTTCAAGCCAACACCAGCTACCTCAGAAATTGTGGCTGTAGGCTTAATTGAGTTGAGCTTGCTTAATTATTTGGAGGCTGGATATCAAACTGCAAGTGATCTTTTTTTTCCATTTGTTTTTTCCCCAAAAAATATGGGTATTGTGTCAGAAATCAGATGAGCAAACTACTACCCATTATGTACCCTAAAATAATCATAGTCATCTAACTTTTCGGGCTGAGGATATCTAACTAATTTTTCTTGCTGAGGGCCAGAACCCTTAATAAAGCCATTTACTTATTTCAAAATAGCATTGACTATACCATAGAAGTTGAAGAGAATGGATTTTCATCTAAAACTGTCCCTTAATGATATATGCTTTCAAGCAAAGTATGCCTTCATCAAAGTTCTGCAATAAAACCACATAACCATAGTTTCCCAATATTCTGTCAATAACATTTCATGAAAGAAAATCAATAAGATTCAATGCTGATTCTTTTCCATGACAAGAATGAAATGTAAGATTCTAGAAGATCCTGCATTCAATTATTCAAAGCTATCTATTATAAATAATCCCGGGCAACATACAAATTTCATTATAGCTAGTCATCACATGTGAGAGAGAATGTTGAAAATGGACCTGGATGTTCGTGATAGTAGGAGATAATATTTTCTTAGGTTCTGGTGCTGACACAACAAGCTTGTATCTGCAACATTTTCAAGCAAGGATGACATTAGAAAGCACAGCAATAACACACTTCAAAAGTTCAAATCTTTATCATCCATTACAGAACAAGACACCAACACACTTATGGACCGTTGGCACACAAGATAATACAAATATGATCACACTGCCTTCGGGAAGCCCCACCAATATATGAAGTTCATATAGATTCATTTGAATCCCACAGCACAGGATCAAAAGAGTTTAGTTTCTATATTACTTGAAGTTTATTATAACAGTAGCGCAGACAAATCAGAAGCAACAAATAAATTCTAACCTCCAAACAAGATGCAACAAGCTAGAGTAAATGCTATTGATTTTACACAAGGCTCAATAAAATATATCAACAGATTAAACCAAATGCTTTGACCTCAACTTCAAAAGGCATTCTAAATCCTACTATTAAAAGGAAATGCTATCAAGGATCATCTATATCACCTCTACATGTGTTTCTGGTTCCATATTTTACTAAAGGCTTCCTCACCACAGAAACATGTTAATCTCCTTGTGTGTTTTCCCATTTCTCCTTCATATTTTCTCCATTCACGTATCCTACAAAAGAAACTGAAAGGAGAGCACAGGCACCTAATAGTCACACCAATTGCAGCAACAGGTTGAGAAAACAACAAATGCAGTACACATGGACTCAAACTTGCAAGTTTCCTCATATAATATGCCATGTGCAGACAGGATGCAGAACAAAACGTAAAAGAGCATCCAACCTATCCTATCATGAAAAATCTTCTCATGTTCTATATGAAAAGCCCACATCAATTAAAACTGTCGCATCTCATTGATGAGGTGATCAACTAACCCGCCAGTAGTTGCAGTAGCAGGTTGGCCGGTTGCATCATTCCTCTTGACATCAGCCAGCACAGTATCAATGTCATCGTCTTCAAAAGCAAAATACACGGGATACTGTAACCCAAAAAGCAAAATAGCCAAAAAAAAAAAGAGATTAACCAGCTAGGTAGGAGAAAGAACAAAAAAAGAAAAAGGCTTAAATAAAGGATCTTGTGTCCTGTTTGACTCACAGCTATGTTGGCATGTACGAGTAATCGTTCAAGCTCCACCAATACAATCTTCATATGCTCCTTGTCCTCGTGTACTTGAGACGTGTCGCCTCTATTTTCAAAATTAAGCATTCGAGGAAGCATAAACAACAATCCACCTAGAGGCTTTCTTTGAGTAATGTACTCTGCCATTCACACCCAATAAAAGGAAACCAGCTTGTAATCAATCAACGCAGCACATACACTTCAATCAACTTACTAAAAACCAACTCGACTAAATCCATAAGTAACAACAAGCAACTAACAGAAAACAATCAGATACCTTGAACAAAAGTTATATTTAATTCGCGAATAGGGATCATGACAACAGTACGCGAAAGATCGGCACCAGGAGAGAAATGCAAAGAGCCCGCGTGGTGATTAAGAGTAGCGAGCCGAGATCCAAAAGGGGCACCGGAGATGTCATATTGAATAAGACGATAGACGTCGACGACAGTGGCGGCGTCGCAGAGCTCGACGCAGGCGACAAGGATGAAAAACAAAGCGATCATGGAGTACATGGACTCCAGCATTTGCCGTTCCCGTGGTTTCTTCGGAGACATCGAATTGAATTGGATTGGATTTGAATTGGATCTAATTTAGGGTTCAAAATAAATTTTATTTGATATGTAGAGAAAGAATAGTCCCACAGTGAACTGTGGAGTTCTTATATTACTATGTAGAGTTTCGTTTTCAGAGAGAAACGTTGTTTACTTCGCTCTTACCGACGACTTTAAACCTGAACTCGAGTGCCCACTTAGCTTTTTACCCTTTTTTAAAACCCAAGGTTGAAATTCCCGTTTTAAAATATAAAAATTGTTCTAAACAAGCTCTCAATAAAATGGAAAAATGTTTTGCTTTTCTGTATAAAGTGTGTATGGGCCAACTTTTAATTTCAAACTCTAAAAATACTTTACTCGTGATCAACCTTTGTATTCATAATGCGGCCCAAACCCTAATACTAGGGCTAGTTCGAGTCCTCTCAATTACTTTGGCAATCAATCTAATTTGACATATTCGGCTAGATATGGATCAGTTAGGGCCGATGGACTAGTGGAGGACCTGTGATGTGCCCCCGACCTAATATCTAGATTGGGCCACCGACCTCTAGTACGAGGCTTGCATCGCCTCGAGCCACAGACAGCTTACATGACACCGCGTAACCACCACTATAAATATCCTGCAATCATAATTAATCGGGCTAAGAAAACACTTAAGTCTTCATAAATATTTATTGAACTTTCTTATACAATTATAGATAACTAATTGTTGGCAATAATTTATTTGTAACGTCTTAATTCTTAGAAATCTTGACATTATTTTATCTTGAGGTATCATGGATATGGTCCCGAAAACAAGAATAATTTGGAAAAGATGTGCAAAATAATGTAAAAAATGGTAACTTATAGTAAAAGGACACTTGGTAAATTTATTTTACCAAAATGGGCACAAAACAAAAAAGGCCTACTCACATACATAGGCACATAATGTACACGCACCTAACAGTGTATAATTTTTTTCTAATAGTATACAGTTTTTGTACAATTAGTATATAATTTTTGTACAACTATTGTACATTTGTACCTATTTTATTACATATTTTTTACAATTCAAAATATAAAAAAATTCAATATTTCTTTTTAATCTTATTTTATATTAATTAAGAAAAACTAAATTCAATATCCATCTTAGTAGATTTAACTAAATTTTGGATTATTTTAATAATTTTAAATGTAAATAAAATA
The DNA here is from genome assembly GCA_949640765.1 of Croton laevigatus. Lineage (NCBI taxonomy): Eukaryota > Viridiplantae > Streptophyta > Magnoliopsida > Malpighiales > Euphorbiaceae > Croton > Croton laevigatus. Next base: position 7,490 of record CATIWJ010468685.1, on the reverse strand, counting down.
AAAAATAATCTAAAACATTTAGATTTGAAATTTTTTTTACAATTCTAAATAAAATAATTTCCATATTATCAAATACATTAAAATCAACACTTTTTATTGAGGCTACAAGTCAACATAAAAGCTTAAAAAAAATATAAAAAAAAAATGTTAAGCCAATGTACAAAACATATAAAAAAAAGTATGAAACATGATCGATAATTTTATAAAAAAATCAGCATCAAATTGAAAATGAAATAAACAAAAAGTTACTAATTCTTGAATGTTCAAGAACATCACAATATCTATTCAACATATTTTAACAAAAGAGAACAAGGAAAAACAAACATAACAGAAAAAACAAAAAGAATATTCAATAACAGTATAACAACTGTGCAACATATTTCAAACAAAAACAAAAAAGGAGAATCAAATATAGAATTAAAAAAGTAAAATATTTAACAATAGTATAACAACTGTCTAACATGTTTTTACCAAAATGAAAATAAAAAATAGTTGAATAATAGAAAAATATTCAATAACAGTACAATAACTGTCCAACATATTTTCACCAACAAGAAAAATAAAAATAAAAAATAGTAGAAAAACATAATGTTTAACTACAACAACAAAATGTGCAACATGTATTTACACAAACAAAAAAGAGAAAAATAAAACATAAAAACAAAACAAAAAAAAATCAACAAAAGTATAAAAATTGTTAACATATTTCAAACAAAAACAAACATAGAAAAAATGTTCAACGACAGTACAAAAAATGTTCAATAATCGTACAAGATATGGCAATCAATGGTTTTCTACTCACCTATTTTCAAAGTAGATCCAATTTCAAACTGAAAATACACTATTTATTCTATAAAGCCTCCGAACCGACATATAGTTAAAGATTAAGCATATAACATATTATTACTATCCTATTAACAAACTATTCAAATTGAGATCTATACTATTCTAAATACATTCGATAAATAAATTTAAATCTTCATACCTAAATACACACTTTAAGAACAAGATTATTACAACTACTGCTATTCTGGGATTAGTGTAACATCCATTAACACAACTATTTTTATACGAGCTAAATGTGGCACAACTGATGCTGCTTGGTATATAGAACATTACCTTATAAAATTTTTTCTTCCTTTACTTTGTTACTCTTTCTGTCCTTTGATTTTTTTCTCACAGTATATACCATTCTAAATTTTCTGGTGAGCCTGATACTACTCATCTTTTTCGATTCTTTTTGTAAACCTACAAGTTCAGCACAAACAAAACTTGCTGAGCTATAAGCTCAGTCGATACTTTACTCTTATTAAAGTAAATTTAGATGTTATCGTTTCACATGACATGTATGGCAAACAATAAGCAGCAAACCATTATAGTAGCACATTTCATATATCCACAATAGATACATTTAAATATAATTAAATAAGAGAAAAGTACCAAACCTAATATACGTGTCGTGTTTTACTTATCGTCCATCTTACGTGTTCCCTTTTCTAGTTTAGTCTGTTGCCATTTACTCTAACAATAATAACAACTTTAATTAATTTCTCATTTTACTTATCATTGAAATACTTTTATTTATTATGCTCTATTTTATTTTATTCTATTTCTTATTCATATTTACTCATATAATTTAACTTTTATCTCGATGCCAAGATATTCTCTTATATCTTGATTCTACCATATTTACCATTAAAAAAATTAACCAACTCGTAATCTTATAATTAGTTTTCCAATATATCCAATATTGTAACTAAACTAGTTTATTCTCATATTTATTCCCGTTGTTTCTTATTTACTTTACTCTATGTCCATAATAATTCCCCTAAAATTATTAAACTTACATATCCTATTTTATTAATTAGAACTCAATCGGCAAATAACTCTCTGAAATAATATTTTCAAGAAATTTTATTATTATAGTCATTTACCCGTTTAATCTTTTGATTTCTAAATAATAGTACTTATTTATTTGTATTTCTCTCCTAACTAATTTATTTTATGCCTTATTAACTCTAACAATAATTCTTAATTAATTATGTGTAGCATTTCTCATTATTACCATGTTATTATTCAATTACTTTTTATTTAACAATTAATCCAAACTCTATTTACTCTTTAATATTTTTCATTACAATATCAATTACCATATCTAAAATTACTTAGGTTATCACTACATATATTTATTTTAATTTGACCGAAATAATACCTTCCTAAGTTTTATAATTTCTTGTTATCAAAATTTAATATTTATTTCTTATGTCACATCCTGAATTCTCAAAATTGGAAATACAGAGTAAACCAAGTAAGAAAAGATATAATAGATTAGTGATGGAAAACTTAAGAAAGCAAAAACATTGTAAAAGAAAAGTAGACAAATCATAAAACATAGTAAGCATATAGTAAATAAAAAGTATACAAGTTATGAATACGGTAAACATATTATAAACAAAAGTAAACATGTTCTAAAAAGAAAAGAAATAAGAAATATAATGATAAACAAATTGTAAATAAATTTTATACAGAAAATAAATAAGTTGGTATTTGTTTAATAAAAAGTCAAATAGAGAAGTGAAATACAAGAAAGTGTGTTAAATTAGTAGTTTTGAATAAATTGTTGAAAAGTGGAAGAGTATAAGAAAGTAAGAGTTAAGTAAATAAGAGATAGACATATTGTGAGCAGATTATAGACATAGCATAAGCAGGAGGAAAATACGTTAATATTTGATAAAGATTAACCCTAGATAAAGTCGAGAAAGACGAATTAATATTTGTTAAATAATTATTTGGATGTCTACTAATGTTTCCTTAACTGTTTTTGTTGTTATTAAGGATATTAAGGACCTACTCTTAAAGAATTTCAAGTTGTAAAGTTAAAAATATTCTAAGGCAGAAAATAAGGGAAGGTCGTGCCTGCCACAGGTAGATAACGGTCGTAACCAATGACATTTTAAGTCTAGTAGCTAAACTACAAGGTGTCACAAGCACCACCCTTCAAGGTAGTAGTCATAACCTAGAGCAGATTGAGTCCCGTAGCCCAAAAGCAAAGCGTCGCAAGCACCACCTTTTAAGGTAGCGATCGTGACCCTTATGAACTTTAGGTTAAACCGTGACCACAATGGCTAGTAATAGACCATTTTAAAGTAATTACAAGTGCCGATCGCGACCCTATTGGTAGCACCCATGACCTCTGAAACGGTTAGTTCATTAAATGCGTGTTAGAGTCTGTAGGCAGCCATTAAAAGTAGGTCACGCCTACCTCAACAGAAGACTTCTAAAAAATATCCTTTGGTAGCTTGACAACGACTCTATTCTTTAATGTGGGTATAAATACACCCACCAATAGTTATTATGAAGTTAAACAACTACTAAAACTTAATAGCAATCAATTTTTCAACAACCTCCCCTTTCAATTCATCTTTGTAATCAATTTTTGTAAAGATTTGTTAAGAGTGTCTCTAAAACTCAACTTTATTGTTGATTAGGTTAGTTCATTGAGTATCAAGGAAACTTAATTATAATTGGTTAGTGAGCTAGCCTTAAACTTTAAGTTTGGAAGTAAACTTAGAAAACTTCCATTGTTGTAATTGTTGTTATGATAGTTAAACCAAATTCCTTAGGGATTTAGATAAGTGGATATAGGCTTTTTGTTATAGCCTAACCACTATAAAATTTCTTCTTCACAAACCAATTTCACAATCCTACTAATCTTTCACGAAAATTTTTCAATGCCAACTAATTCACCCCCCCTTTTAGTTGCTAAGGGCCAACACCCATGTTGCTATATTAGAAGCCATTAGAATTCTTCTTAAATTTGCATGCCATATGGACTTTAAAATTTTTCAAATGAATGGCAAGAGTGATTTTTAAATAGTTTGATTAAGAAAGAGATGTAAGTTAAACAATCTCTTGATTTTGAACATTACTAACTTTTCAATCATGTTTATAAACTTGATAAAGCTCTCTATGGACTTAAACAAGCTCCAAGAGCTTGGTATAAGAGATTAAGCTCATTTTTACTTCAAAATAGTTTTAAAAAAGACAAAGTTGACATCACACTTTTTATGCATAGGCATAACCATGATTTACTTCTTGTGTAAATATCTGTAGATAATATTATACTTAATGCTACTAATCATTCCTTATGTTAAGCTTTTGCTAAGAAAATGACTAGTGAATATTAGATGAGTCTTATGCAAGAACTTAAATTCTTCATTGGACTTCAAATCAAACAAATCAATTATGGCATTTTTCACAACTAAGAGAAGTACACTAAGGAACTTCTCTCATGAAATTTGGAATGGGTGGATGCAAAAGAAGCAAGACACTTATGAGCACATCAATTAAAATTGATGAGGATGAATTGAGTATTGCTATTAATGAGAAACTCTATAGAGGTATGATTGGTTCACTTCTTTATTTAACTGCCTTTATACCAATTACGTTTAGCGTTTCATGACTTAAAAAATCTCATTGGTGTGTGGTTAAAAGAATCCTAAAATATTTATGTGGCATATTATATTTACGTTTATCGTATCTTAGAATTCATGCATAGATCTAGGCTATTTTTTATATGGATTATGCTAAAAGCCTTTTGAATATAAAGAGTACTTCTAAAATATGACATCTCTTAAGTGATTATGCAACCTCTTAGTCAGGGCCATTGAATGATTATTGGTGGCCCTGTTCTAAAAAGGTCAAGAACATGCTTTAACAACCAAGTCTTTAAAATAGAGGCCCTATGCAATAAATTCATCAACTAAATTTTTAAAATTGGAGGCGAGGGCCCTGTGCAAAAGGCCTGGTTGCACAGGCTGTTCTACGGCCATGCTCTTAGTTTAGTAAGAAATAAGTATCAGTAGCTTTATCCACTGTGGAAGTAGCTGTGAATGCTTGTTGTGCTTAAATCTTATGGATTAAATAACAATTGCATGATTTTAGTATAACATAAGATTATATACCTATTAGGTGTGATAATCCTAGTATTATCAATATCTCTAGCAACTCCATCAACTATTCAAAAACTAAGTATATAGATATTAGGCATTAAACCCTAGATATTTCTATATACTTAATTTGAATCTTAATACAGTGCAGAATGTGATTCCAAATAATTATATTAGTTGAATATTAGATAAAGGGAGAGAAGAGATTAATTAAAGATATAGTTAGAATACGATACCCGAACGCTGATTATTTAATCAAATTTGAGCTAAAATCTTGAGTGTAGGTGCAGAACCTTAGAAAAATAAATTCGGATCTCGAAGAGAGAGAAATTATAGATAGAGAGAGAAAGTGAGAGAAAATTAGGTATTTTCTTGAGTTGGGCTGCCAAATTGTATGTCAATGTGTGTCTTGAACTGTGTATGAGGACCCTTATTTATATGGATGCATGCATAACCTATTTGGGAGTGTGGAAACTTGTTTCTAAGTTAGACATGGATTAGATTTTCCTTACTTGAAACTAAGGCAGGGAATATTTCAGAATTAGATCCCTTTAGAATACTTTAAAATAAGAGAAAACTGCACCGAAATAAGAGAAAAAATAGCATAAATTTGGATGAACAATGTTTGTAATGCGTGAGAGCCTCTGATTGGACCACGTGTCAGCAGTTGGTTGAACATAAGGGAGAAATCAACACAATGGCAGTGACACATGGCATGCCATATGGCAATGGTGACACATAACATGAGCAAACTGGTTAGGTGCAGACAAAGTGGCTAACGTGGCCACTCATCACTCTTCGAAGGTCTCTAAAATCTTACCGGCCGGTGATAGGAGCATGGCAGCAATGGATGGCGGCTAACAGTGACGTGTTGTGAACACTCATAAGAAGGTATCGGCATGTGAAAACTACGCTTGGGGAAGGTGTCTAGGTGTGTTCTCCATGTGCTAACATATGGCGTCTTCTTATTGGTTTCTGGATGTTGGCTGTGTAGATTTAACTTTGACCTAGTCCAATTGATGCTGATTTGGTTCAATTTGGTCTAGTTTGAGCTTATTTGTGCTTTCACTATGGTTTTATGTCCAATTCTTGATCAATTTGAATCGGAAAATTTTCAATTCGTAGTAGAATGTACTTGAGACTGAGATCAACGATGAGTTTAAGATGAAGGTCCCTTGGGGCAACTAAGAGGGGGGTGAATTAGTTGGCTTATAAAAATTTCGGATTAGGTGCGGAATTTGGTGGATTAAAACTTTGATGGAAGTTTAGGAAGATTAAAGGAAAGGTTGATGAACAAGAGAATTTATAGTGGTTCGGCTCAATCTTTTAGCCTACATCCACTTCTCCAATCCAAGAAAGGAATTGAGTTCAACTATTTTTCAATAAGAATACAAGAGAGGTTTTAGGAAGTTTACCTCAAACTTAGAGTTTATAGCTAACTCCAAACTTTACAATCTTTGAGTTTAGAGCTCACTCATAAACTATCTAACACTTATATGTTGACTTTAAGGATCACTCAACAAACACTCACAACAAAAATGTTGAGTTTATAGTTCACTCAACAAACTATATAATGAAATACATTTTTGATGATTAAGAGAGTGAGAGATGAAGAAAATATTGTTCACAAATGAAGCTTTTAGTGTTCTGAGGTTGAATCATTTATCAAATGGCTATATCAATGGATATTTATACCCACAAGTGAAAATATAGCTATTGCTCTTCTTGAAATCCACATCTTCTGAATTTTGGCAGGCGTCTCGATTGAGAATCATGTGTCTCAATCGAGACGCTTATATATTCTGTGTAACGGCTCTTTTTCAATGGCATTTTGCTGACGTGGCACATTGAAATACTATCCGTTGTAACAGATTTTGAAGTGTCTCGATCGAGACACCTTTGTCTCAATCGAGACTATGCCGTTGACAGATGAAGCTTTGACGTCTCGAGCGAGAATTATAGGTCTAGAACGAAAATTAAGCTCCTGGAGTCTTTTTGGCCACATGTCTCGATCGAGATATAGGTGTCTCGATTGAGACCATGCTGTTTGACATATGACCTTTGATGTCTCGAGCGAGAATTATAGGTTTCGATCGAAAATTAAGCTCCTGGAGTTTTTGGTCATCTGTTTCGATCGAGATGCCTGTGTCTCGATTGAGACATCATATTGTTTGGTCTTTGCCCAGTTTGTCTCGATCGAGATGGATATGTCTCGATCGAGACTCCAGTTGTTCTTTTTTGAAAATATGTAAGAAGACTTTTTTGTAGCCATAAATGTTAGCTTTCCATAGCCTTTCGAATCACTTCATTTGGACTTGTAAATCAAAAGTTATGGCCAAAATACTAATAGGTGCACAGTGCAGAAATTTTGACATCTCTTGCAGAAAAAACAGTCAATCTTTCAAGAACTTCAATTCTTTTGCAATTCTAACTTTCATCTTCACTTGTGATGGTTCAAACTTGCTTGGAGCTATACTTAAACACTCAAAATAACATTAGTAAATCACAAGTTCAAGTGAGTTTGTCAAATAATTAAAACCG